>JAGDQP010040884.1:0-17121 GCA_022664845.1 Lepisma saccharinum | reverse complement strand
ATCAACTCTATTTCTGAACTTCTGATTGCATTGTATCTTTGTTGCGAAAGTTGAAAGCTGTATGTTGCGGGTGTCATTCATCTCAGATATTTTCATGTAGAATTCTTTGTCAATTATTTAAATCTTGTAATTAAAAGTATTGTTACTAAATATAAGGTTCCTAGGTAAGTTTGGCTGCTTCTTCTAGTTAGCGTACTAACAAGTACACGTATGCAAATTCACCTCCGTGAAATTGAAAACCAATAAAATAATAGAGATTCTTCGACTGATGTTTTTGATAGCCTTGGGCTCCATGTATCACCTTACAATGTAAAATATTCACAAACGCGTTGCAAGACCTTCATAAGAATTACAAGAATAAATTTGATCGTTTCATGCATATACTTGGGGGATTAAAGAGATGTATATTTCCTTATAAGTGCTTGCATGATACTACAGAGGACAAGCGAATATGGTATGGGTCATATTAAAAAAACATGAAAAAGAAAGCGAAACAATGGCAGCCATGTTTTCTGATTCTACACATCAAATACCTAAAGTCTAAGCAAAACTAAAACTTCTCAAGTAAACAGCACGGTAGCCTAAATTTACAACAAACACAACCGTAATAATCCGCCATGTAAAAAAAAATCATAAAAAAGAAAGCGTATAAATTGGTACCCGAATTTTCTGATTCTGTAAACCAAACACTGGAAGTATTTTCCAAAAATCAAACTTAGCCAGCGAATCGCACCGGTATCTAAATTTCCACATATACCACAGTACCAGACAACATTTTATTGTATCTTACTAGACCAAACTTCTTATTGTTTTCGTGAGAGTTTGAATTAAAATCCCGGTTGTATCTCCTGTTAAATATCCAAACTCCATTAATCGCGCTTAACACGAATATGTGGGATGAATATTATGGCTAACAGATGTAAAAGTTTTAAATCCTATTTGTTCTAATCATCTACTGATAATGTAACGAAATTGGCACTATTAATTTTGTACTTTGTGCATTACAAATGTGGCTACCAAATTCTTACCTATGCCTTTGTTGTGGTACTGAAATATTTTGGATTATAAATTTAGACATAATTTTCGATTGACAATCACATGACTTAAAGCTCTGATCATGCACAACTGTGTGAAAACCGTAGATTCCTTAGCTGCGTGAGCAAAAGTCCCAGAGTTTGTCTGAATTTGGAATAAAAAATAAAGCCGTGTTAGAACTACCAGCTTTCACAGCGTCGCGATGTTCAAACTGTTTACGTAATTAGAAACGTGTTTTCTTCCACCATTCCAAGAGAAAGAATACTATTTCACAAGGATCAAACTGCGCTTTCAAAACTAATATTTCAGTTCTCCTTTTCTGTCTTCAGAAACTAAATTCCTTTTATAGTTCTACATTTAAATGGCACTTCCTCCTTGGAGATTGTTCTTTGGACTTAGTTGGTACTTTTAGAATCAACCTATCTACATAAATATAAAATATCTAATATTTTTGTTCTTCTGCACACCCTGCAGTTTTAATATCCTTTCTTTTGGCAAAGAATGTTGAAATTCAGCATGAAGCTTCGCTGTTATGTCACGATTGCGAGAAAATCATAAATTTGCTAATACACCTTTATGTACTACAATTCGACTCCAATTAATATTTAATTCATTATTAATAGCAATGAGAATATAAAATGTTACCATTGTTAATTTCGAGCAATAATTTAATTAAATATATAGTTTTGATTAATCAAATTCAAATTTGGATTATTGCAAACGAGAAATATTTAGATTTTCTTTCAATGAACAGTAAAATAAGTAGAAATAATAGTAGTTGTGATAATGATATTAAAAATGATAGTAGTGGTAGTAGTGGAAATAGTAATTGTTGAAAAATTAGTAAACTTAATTTGTATCGGGCATTTTATTAACTTTTACTACGGCACGTCACGATTATATGTGTGCAATTGTGATCAAAATCCACCAAAAAGCAATGCCTAGACGGATTCGAAACTATCACTTTGGATACTTCTCAGAAATAGTAGTTGCTTATTATAGTAGCATCCGTTGTAGTAGTAGTAGTAGTAGTAGTAGTAGTAGTAGTAGTAGTAGTAGTAGTAGTAGTAGTAGCAGCAGCAGCAGCAGTAGTAGTAGTTGCCTTAGCTGCAGAATTAGTAGCATTACTCTTATTTACCATAAGTGTTTTAGTGAAACCGTTAGTGTTACCAAATAATATTAATATCTTCTATATATACGAGGTATATAAAATTGAAAGCCTATTTGTTTTTTTAAAGCTAGACATTTCCACATCCCTTGAGAGATTGGAACAAAAATTAGCATACACAATTTGAATAACATAGATGGATTTACCAGGACATTAAAAGTTTCCGCCATCCTCGAATGGGGTTGAAACGGGGTAAAGTGCGGATTCGATTCGGAAACCACTTGAACTTGAATCTTGATATTTGGCATGATAGTCCTTTGTTTCTTTACATTACTAACGGTTGTGTTACTTTTTCAAATTAACACCATTTTCGGGCGAGGGGAGAAAAAGTTTTAATCACAGGAATATTAGAACTGGAAAAGAGAGAAATTTAGGAATTTTAAATTCGGCATTCGTGTTTCCAAGGAAAATTAACACTTAATATTAATATCAAAATAGACTCCCCCATGGTGAAAGGGGAAGGGGAATTTTAGACCAAAGTAGTACAACTGTTAGTGTTACACACAAATTGTACCAACCCCGCCCAGCGGGGGGGAATTAACTAGTTTTCTATAAACATAGAATACTAACAATTCGCAAAGAAATAAACAATTTAAAGTAACACATAATAGCAGTAACACTAGGAAGGTGAATCTCGGAACTATGCGTTTACAGGACACTTTTCATAACTGCTTCTTCATAGAAATTGGGTTCTCAACTGGTCGTATGACATGATGGTGGGGCAGCAATCACTGAGAACATGTTAATACTGAAGTAAGTTTTCATTTATGTTCAGCTCTAAAAGTTTTTTTTTTTTTTTGAAAACGAAGTCATATTTATTTGTGGAAATATCAGGGTTTAAAACTATAATCAGCATATGATTAAATGAAAAGTATGTGCTTTTGGATTTTTCTATTTTTGCAAATTATGGCACGTACACGAATTCTGATACGGACAGGGATCTACCGGAATAAAGTGTGTCCAAGATTTATCCTACCTCACTGGAATATTGCACCTATTATTTGACAAGTATACTCATGTTTTATACTGATTTTTAAAAACATATATTTCATCTAGGTTTTCAGTATCCACACGAAGTAATTTTACTTGTGATTTAACATTACCTATTACCTTTATTTTAAATAAATATTTTATTTTACATGATCCATAGTTTAAACAAGACGCTTCTTTAAACATATTACATATTACCTGCCTATGCTAAATATACTGAAATGTATATGATTTTCATAATGCGTTATTTTCCTTACCTCCATTTTACTTTCATTTTATTTTATTATGTTAATTAAGTTCCACTTATTTTAGAGGCCAATGCGTTTTTAAAGGACAAATCACTATAGCAATACAGTTACTGTAACAATATTTGCTTTATATTGCTATGACAAGATTATAACAAGATTGCCATATAATTGAAAAAAAAAATAAAAGCGAGTGGAGCTAAAATCTTAGGAGTTATCTCTTTTGTAACAGAAATGTTTATCATTATTTCAACCTCTTGTATTATTAATATTTCTAAATAATTTACAGATTCACGAAGTATGTAATTGTCACTCAGTATTTGGTAAGTTAATACTAGCATCTATATGAGGTTATGTGGCAAGCTATTTGAAATGTATTATTATATTATATTTCGTTAAAATGCTCATATTTTTTTTAGTTCCCATTATAAACTACGTAGCATAACAATTAAATTGTATTTTGAAAATATGCCTTGGTATTTTATACCTGTAGCTGATTTTCATTTCTCAGTGTATTTTTAAACGCTTACGTAAATATGCATATACTGTATATTCATTTTAGGTAAATACAACTATTGTGATGTTGAAGGGCTACTCTGCATCGTTAGAGAAAGAGGTAAAGTAATTGATGTTATCCTCCTATTCAATCACTCATAAATTCACTTATATAAACTGGAAATATATAATACAGCACGCTAGTGCAGTGTGGATGGTTATGTTAAGCTAACGGCGCTGAGTGCCATAGTATTGTGAAATGGGAGTAGTCGTAAACTTATCTATGAATTGCACAGTAGTTCCCGTCTGTAAGTCTAGATCGGAATGTCCACGTGTTGTAAAAAGACGGAATTGAACCTGTATTTTCCTTTTGTTATTGTCTTTAAGGTAAATAAACTAAATACTCGATACACTGTTCCTGAACTGAAAATTATACGTTACATTCCACTCTTTGCTATACAGTAGGTAATTAATTTGAAATTTCACGAATTATGCTAAATATAATACTATATTTGCAAATTAAAGGTGACTTTTGCAGTTGATTTAGGTTAAATGCTTAATTTTGCAATTATTTTTGAAAATTCGTCAATTGTAAGGTACAGAGCGACAGGTGTAGGAGCCTTAACCGGAAAGAATCCATAGCTGTATGTACACTCAAGATGCAAATGAATTATATGTATGTGAACTTAAGAAAAAAAGACAGGCCCTTTTTCGATCGTCTGAGAAGTGTCGAGTGACTGTGATGACAGTATAATAGTGGTAGAGCAGATTTTCAGGAGGCACATTGGCCTAAACAAGTTGTCCGATTCAGTGTAGATGTTCTAAATCTGAGGAATTCTGGACTTGTGCATGTTCAACACATTGACATTTCTGGAAGCGATAGCCTTCAAAAATACACAACGCCGTTATGCAAAACCTTGACAAATATTTGTGTACATTAGTCGACAAAGATTTAATAAAAGTAAAACAAGTGTGATAAGTTGTTCATCTCCTTTAGGGATGGTGAGTGTTATCCTTTAGTTTTTTTTGTTAAACAAAAAGGACAGTAAAAGCCGACTATCCAAAACACCAAATGTAAGATTACGTTCTACAGAGAAAACAAAACTTCCAAAGACTCCTGTTGACGATAAACAAGTCGTTTTCGGTGATACGATTATTGAGAAAGTTATGGAATTTGCAGGGCAGAATTGTACATGCTAATGTTAAAGGAGCAGCATAAGCCTATATATTGCTTATAAGATATAGAAACGAAATATGTGCCATCTAACCATATTCCTTATACAGAGTAATACACAAGAAAAGTGTACTATTTCATCCCATAGGAAGTTCAACACTTCGAATATCTTCAAAGTTACAAGGGCGTGCCATATATTTTGATTCCCAGTAGGTAAAGTTGTATTATCAATGAGCGATCCCTAATTAATCTACGATTTTGTGTTGAACATTTATTCAGTTTCCTTTACGTCACCCACGTTTTCAAAAGTTCAAAAGTCATATAAATGTTGTTATTCGAAACACTGAAAAAAATGAATTAGTTTGTTTACATTCCATCTAAAGAGTTACAGAAAGAGTTAAATATATACCAACGCTTTGTCTGTGTAATTGGACACGCCATGAATAAATTCACAATGACGTGTTTAGATTGAATAATGCAAGTCTTAATTGATACTTGACTGTAAACAAACAGTAACCAACCATTCAACAACAGTTTACACGATCTTCCCACTCAACGAACAGTAAAATGTAATTTAAACTGGTATTATATTCTAAATAAATTTCAAGATTAATATGATCAAATGTGCCAAACATATAAATCAGTTATTGGAAATAACCTCTTGGAGCTTAAATCGATGTATGTTATTAAAAGTGTTAACATATAGCAGAAAAACCGTAAAAAATATGGTTGATCCGGGCAACGGCCAAGAGTGTGTTGTTGCTACCAGAAAACTAAATATTACGGACTCTTGCTATATGTTAACTGAATTATGGAAGTCGACGGAAGAAGAAAAAGTTAAAAAAAAAAACATCAGGAAAAGAAAGTTACTACTTTGGTAAGCTCTTTGTTTCTCTGTTAGCTCTTCTGTTTCGCTTTTTGTTTGCATAAGATTTTTATACGTAGATACGCGAGCAATAAACGGTTAACACTATCTGGTATGATGGAAACATTGTCACCCTAGGAGAAACAACTACAGGTTATTTTGTTCATAGGTAATTTTCATATTCTGTGACATGTACGAACTCATGTACAAGCTTTACGTTTTTAAAAAATAGTGTGGAAATCAGATTGTATTTCTGATAGCGTGACCGACGAAAACATATAATCGTATGTTTCATTTTAAAAAGGGGTCTCAGAAACCATTAGATTGGGTCAGATATATATATATCTTCACTGTATAAGTAATCAGGATAAATGCATATGCCTCTCTCAAGGTCACGTAACCATTTTATTTTAATCCAATCAGATAGATATCCGGCACAGCAAGAAATCATGCTTAAGCATCTTTGTTCAAATTCATTCTGCTACAATTCGTTAAGAGGACTATATCTACGCTTAAACAGTTTCAGTAGATTTATTGATAGAAGAAGTAAATGACTGGAAGAAATATATATTATGCAAATTCAGGAACCAAAAGCATTGCTTCACATATACCTTAAGTTCCACACAAAAGAAGTTCCACACAAACTAGGAAAAGCAACTTAGGGGTAATGGTTAATGGAACGAGCATCTGTCAAATGAGGATTTTGATTTTTCTTAAATTTAATTTTAAGGTATTTAAGCAACGTTTGCTCTGGCCGGATAGATGTTGATAGGAAAATTGGTGGAATGACGTGGGAGGACACAGGACAGTACCGAGAGAACCCATGTACATGTTTGTCCACCACAAAACCAACATAGCATCAGCAGTATTTGGACTGGCAAACGGTTTGAGCGCTCTAACCGTTAAGTCACCACGGCACCGGTGCATTAATCATCTAGTAAAACTTCATTCAGCGAAACTTATATTACTGTGAAAAACACTTTAGCGGTAAGATAAAGCATTAATAAACTCAAATTTACTCATTTCTATAGTATGTTTTAGAATGCCTATTCTATATATTTTCCCAACTCACAGTGTTAGGTAATCGGCATGAGGTAAAAATTCTGAAAAAAAGCTATAAACTAAGGAAAAATTGAGGTCATAGCAATTATTGCTAATTAGCTATGTAAGTATCTGGTTACAGCTTTCTAGTGTAAGCAATGCATTTTTTAATGTAATTTGTTCATTGGAGCATTTACAGGAACATGGAGATCATTCCACCCCGCATTCATTTCAGGATTTAGAAGAGAACCAATGGGGTAATTATTTTAAGGGTGGAAGCTATTCCAAGAGTTTTCATAGTCATTCTGAAATTATTCGGGAGCATTGTACCCCATGCCAACCTGTAAATCCGTCCATTGTAATCATTACACACTTTGTTAAGTAGCTAATTCCGGGAATTATCTAGTTCAAATTCAGGTAACAATATAAATATGTAATGCATCCAATAATTAGCAATGAAAGTTATGCTCGTGAAAACAAATGTGTAAATGTATAGCACCTGGATATTATAAGATATCTAATCTTCCGCAAATTTCTGAATATTCCAATGTCCTGAGTCTCAATTCCCAGCAATAGCAACATTGAGTCTCATAATCTTATACAAGTGGCCTATTCGGCCGTTAGCCTCAATAACACAGCGTGAAAGCACGGTTCTGAGAAACAAGGTAAAGTAGCGGGACTTTAAGGTGAAGAGACCATGCTCTCTAATTTCCGTTACACGCAATGAAAAAAACAGTCGCCCAGAAAGCTTATCCCTCTAGGTGCAGTTAAAGATATATAAGATACTGGTTCCGTGACTCCGAAGAGAAACTGTCGCCTGCTGTCCACTGGTTGCCTATTGGGAAAGATAAGCTGCTGATTCCGGAACTCTGAATGGGTACAGTGACTCGTGGCAAACAGTAGGAAAGGTGAACTATTTGTTCCAGACCCCAGTAAAGATACGGTCGCCAGCGGTCCAAAGTTTGTGAAGCATGTCGAAGTACAGTAGATTTCGTGCATCGAAGAGAGAGACGATCACCCATTGGTAACTTCGAAAGAGGAAGATAAATAAGGAAATAATGCTCATGCTAAAACGTATTTAACATTTCAAGTTCTATCCTTCGTATGAGAAGGGCGCTTGAAGAATTACTCGAAGCCAAAAATAATGTTCACTAATGCATGACTTGATTCGAAGAAACACTTCCTTTATTGTTACAAAAGCAAAAGAAATACCATTTACACTGATCTAAAGTCAGGGTACATGATGCGCGGGTTATACTGAAGCATAAAAAATATTGTAACTGTTGTTTTGCATAATTAAAAATTTCAAAAAGGAATATTAGTTAATGCCAGCTTAATTAAAATGTGATTTTATCATATTACTAGTTCAAAGATGTCAGCAGATTCTTTAAATATTTGCCGAATAAGTAACAAAGTAATTACTGAGAGTTACGAACTCGTGCACAATTTTTAGGCTACACTGAGATTACACTCTGTGCATACCAAATTAATGCACAGCAAACGGGCTACTGTTCAGCACTGTTACATATGGTCTCCCATCGCGGGTTTGAACCCACTGCATATTGAATTCATGAAAAAAAAAACTACATCATCAAATAAATGGCATTACATCATGCGAATGACATTGAGCATGTAATTTATGCGCATAGATATACAATTCAACAAACAAAAGTAAAAAATCGTAATCTATATGCATATAGACTACAAGTACAAAACCCTTTTTCCCAGCAACATCTAAGCGCTCGAGTGAATCATAGTTCGATCTTTGTGTGAAGAAAGGTCGATCTCTTAGGTACCACTCACTGGTTGCACATTTCTCCATGGACAAATACACACAAAATAATAGACACACACACTCACAAGGTAAAAGATGTACATACATACGAAACGAACAACGCTTATAGTATCGTTGGTTTGAAAGTTGCATCTACACTTACATCATCATGGGTAACTATCCGGATATTCGCATCACGTCTGAATCGTCACCTTCCCTCGGTCCATCAACTGTGCCGGGTGGCAAAAAAGTGGCAGCTTTGTCCTTCCATTTCTCCTGGATTTCGGACGAAGGAGTCAAGTTCTTGCAGTGTTCTTTAGCTTGTAGGCCTGAATATCTGCCTGCATTAGGTCGATAAGAAAACTGCTTTGGCACTAAGCTTATGGTAATATAGGTAAGGTCCCGAATACAACAGGAACATTTACTTGATTGCGCCAAACGTCACATTGCTTTTAGAGTATTCTGAGAAACACGAGGTCCCCTTTATTAACATTTCTATGATCACCGTCACTCCTCTGCCCTGTAAATTTTCTTCGTTGTGTCCATTTTTGACGTGCTTGACTAACCATTAGTAGTTAGTCATCCCACGTATCAAGCGAGTTCGATACTTGAAGATAAAGTCTCTCCAGTACTAGTGTTTTTCGCTTCTCGTTAATATGGATTTTTACTGGCGCGAAGCCGAGGCTGTCTGCATAAGAAGATTTCAATAAGAAGACAATTCCATTTACGACCTTACTCCAGCAACTCTCGTTGCCCTTGTACACCGTTCGCCATATCCTATTGATTTCCCAATGCATCCGCCCCACTGGATTTGCCTTTGGCTGGGTCATGCGGGGTCACATAATGTATCTTCACTCCCCACTTTCTGATTGTTCTTTGAAACCGAAAAAAAATCAAGATCATTATCACAAAGCAATGCTGTGAGTAAACCTAGATGGAGAAATATAATTCCACGCACCGCATAGGTTTTCTAGCTGTAGCATTCATTGTTTTATAAGCCCTTAAATATCTGCTGAAGGTATGTAGCATGGTGCAGAGGTACGAGTAATTTTCCGTGGCGGTAGGCAATCTCCCAATGAAATCCATGGACACAATGTCCCTTAACCCTTTCTCTTCCATTGACTATAGCTGGTGAGATGGTATATGGGTTTCTGGCTTACTGCGTTGACCGATAAAAGTTTTGCACGTAATGACGCACTTCATCATACATTGCTACTATAAAAGCTTTCCAGGACAACATAATGTTTCTTAGTGCATCCAAACAGTCGCCTTCATCTTGAAAATGTATAAGTATTGTGCGGACCAGTGAGGATGGAACAACCACTCTCTATTTCTTAATGACGTGAAAGTCACGTTTCATAAGAAGATCTTTCTCAAATTTGTAGAATCGTGTGGTATTTCTGGAAGTTTCAGTCAGATTTGTCGTTGATGTGATGATGTCCTTTACCTTCTTGTCCAGATTCTTATGTAGAATGAAATCCTTGAGGGAGACATTTGAAAATTCTTCGGGTATTATAATAAAATTTTTATTCTTACGACTTCTAAACTGTATGTCTTAAAATCATTGATAAAGCGTTGGTCAGGGTATTGTCAACTCCATGCTCATATTTAATTTGAATGTCTTGGTCTTGTAGTTCGAGGCACCAACGGTAGAATCAACTGTTCCAGAACTTAATCCTCTGGTAGTGTACTAGAGTTTGGTTCTGCGAATATACTATAGTGCGGTGACCCAGGAATGTGCTCCTCAATTTTCGAATAGCTACCACAATTGCTAACATTTCAATCTCTATGATATGTTTCTAATAGTGACTAGCTGCCTTTGAAACACTACTGGTAAAAGGTTGGTTATTGAGCTATAAATCTTGATATCGGTGCTCACCTGATCCAAATCTCGGATTTGGAAATACCAAGACATCACGAATTCCTCTACTCCTCCGTCGATTTTATGGTTGAAAGGCATAGTTCTAAGCCGGGTCAGCCTTGCATAAGTGAATTCGTCCGAATGACAGTGGTTCAGAAACAATCGCCGACATGTTTGATAACTTCCAAACCGCTGAAAATTTGATTGAAACCAGGACAGGACTATTTTAGGTCGAATAGTAATATCCCATAAAGTTGTTAGGAGGTATCCCCTCTAGGGTTGATTTTCTTTCAAACTTGTCCAGAATTGCACTACCCGTGACTTCTCCATGACCGGATGGATAGCAAGCAAATTATTTAAGTTATGATAGAAGCATCCTGAGTTGTGTAACGGTTCGGGAGTTCCATTTCGGTGCCTCATTTCTGTAACCGCAGTGGTGGATTAGTTCCTCCCCTAAGTATTGACTCAATATTTTGGTCCTTGTACCGTTTTATACTCTCTTACTAGATTCACTATTGTGATCCGAAAACCAGCTTTGACCTTTAGATGATCCGGAAACCCTTTTTCTGCTCTATCTAAGATGAATTTCCACTTGCATTTGAATTTGGCATTTACATTTGAATATACGAAATGTCTTATCATCTACGCCTCGGACTAGCCCATTCGTATATATGTCATCAATAACTCGAAGGATTCTTACATTTTGAATCTCTGGAACTGATCCAAGTGACTAGTTGAAGTCAGTGTTCCTTATTAAAAATGCTTCATTTAATATAACTATCTCAGATTCATGAGTGAACACACGCCTCTTCACATTTTTCTTCTCATCGAGACCAACGGCCAAGAAAGTATTACATTCATCTCTAGTTTATCTCACAGCTCATTCCACTTCCTCAGTTACCTCTCCCGTTTTTGAACACTTCTCGGTTAACAAAGTGTTTACTTAATCTACTTTGGTTTGAATGTTGATCAACTTGCATCTGGCTTGTACCCTCCCTTACCTTTCTCAACAGTCTCTTTACATTCCTTGGCTTGGTCGGAAATTCTTGCTATGTTTTACATCAAAAATGCCGTGGTACCCTCACACCTCCTTCTGACGTCTTTCACCTGCAGCTTTATTTCCAAATGGTTGGATTCCATTTCTCTATCGATTTTTTGCATTTCATTACATGTGTCTTCCATACGGGACATCATCGTGTTTCGATGCTCGTCGAACTGCCGATCCAATTTTACATACAACTCCTCAATGCATAACTTCATTTCACCTCGAATTTCTTCATTTTGCACCTTCACTTCATGTCGATTTTCCTCCATTTGCTACTTCATTTCATTTTGACTTTTCTCCATTTGTATATTTAATTCATTCTGACTTTGCTTAAAACGTGACGTGAATATAATCTTAATTCGTTGCTCTCACTGCTCCATTTGACTCTTCATATCATTTCGACATTGTTCCATTTGCATCTTTAATTCATATCGTCTTTCTTTTTATTTTGACCTTGTTCCAATTGTATCTTAATTTCATTTCCACATTTTCCACTTGCATCTTCATTTAAATTCGACTTTCTTTCATTTCCTTAAGTAGTTGTTCCAGGATAGAACTTCTACCTAACGACTGTTTCATTCATTTCTGTTCTTTAAAGACTTCTATCGTACTATGCGGGATTGACCTGTCCCAATCTTTCCAGGCGAATTCATGTTTTTAGCTCCTGCTTCACTGACCCATATGTCCAGGTTATGTCTTCATTATTTCTATACTAAAATCACCGAACATGATCGCAAACTTAGGTCAGAAACTCTGTAATGCTCGAGTCTACGGAATAGAATCTTCATAAGTCTTTCAACAGTTGCCACCACTGAGTCTCATAATCTGATAAAGAGTAGAAGATTATGAGCTATCTAGTCTTTCGTGAATTGCTGAATATTCTAATGTCCTGAGTCTCTACTCACAGCACTCGCAACATTGAGTCTCATAATCTTATTTAAAAGTACAATTTGGCCGTTAGCCTCAGTAACACAGCGGGTAAGCGCATTTCTGAGAGACAAGGTGAAGTAGCGGGACTGTAAGGTAAAGATACCACACTCTCTAAGGTCCGTTCCTCGCAGTGAAAAACAGTCGCCAAGAAGGGTTACCTCTCTAGGTCCAGTTAAATGTATATGAGTTACTGGTTCCGCTTCTCCGAAGATAAACTGTCGCCCATGGCCCACTGGCTTGCTCCTTGAAAGACGAGCTACTGGTTCCGGACCTCCGAAGAAATACGGTAGCCCACAGCCCACAGGTTGATAACTGGGAAAGGTGAACTGCTTGTTCCAGACCTCGAAATATATAGGTCGCCCGCGGTCCACAGATTGTAAGGGATGCAGAAGTGCAGTAGACTCTTTTACCTCCAAGTGAGAGACAGTCATCCACTGGTAACTTCCAAACAGGAAGATAAATAAGGAATTAATGTCAACGCTAAAATATATTTAACAATTCAAGTTCTACTCCTCGTATGAGAAGCGGTCGTTTGGGGAATTACTGGAAACTCAAGAAAATTTGTTCACAAATAAAATCACATAGTTCGAAGAAATGCTTACTTTATTTTTTACAAAAGCAAACAAAAAACTATTTACACTGATCTAAAGCCAGGACATATATGCTCAGGTTATACTGAAGCGTACAACAAACTATGATGACTTGTTTTACATAACTAAATATTTCAAAAATGAATATTAGTTAATGTCTGCTGAGCTGCAATGCGTTTTTATGATATTACTAGTTAAAAGATCTAATACGATTCTTTAAAATGTGCAGAATACGGATCAAAACTAACTACTGTGAATTACGAACTCGTGCACCATCACTTAGGCTACACAGCGATTACACTATTTGCATAACAATTTAATGCACAGGACACAGGCTTCTGTTTAGCACTGTTAAAACTGCTATCGTCACTGTGAAACACAATCAATTAAAAAGCATTATTCAGAATGTTTTGACCAGAATAAGTTGTTCAGTCACGTTGAAACCGCTTGTTTTGGAATAAAATCTCAAATAAGACATGCCATGGAGTTAATGAAGACCCTAGCTTTATTCTGCTCAATTTATCCATGGGCTTCAGGTATGCTTCGGTTCAGGATTGTGAAGAGGATATGATGCAGGATGAAGTCGTTCAGAATCTAAAGAGAAGGTACTCTTCTTACATTCAAAACTCACTCGGTAAGCTTGCGTCAGGTTTTTCTGCATATAAGATAAATAAAAGTCAATGTCAACTAGGACTGTGGAAATGAATGCAAAATGCTGTTGACAACTTTTGTATATTCATATGCTAAGCATATTATGCTAGTGAATATAGTCTGATCAGGTTTCTGAAAGATAAAAACCTTATATTTTTTATAACATTTAGCAACGGTGATGTGATAGTATATGCAACCATTAAATTAATGTTAATCAATTAGAGAGACAAACTTATAATCAGAAATGCAATTAAATAGCAGGTATTTCCCCAGTACTCAGTACCCAGCAGGTATTTCATTAATGATTATGAATTCAGTGTAGACATGGATTAAGTGAAAGCACATGGTGTACCAAAATATCGTTAATGTGTCCACACTATCCATTGATTTTTATTACTATATTTCATACTGTTCTACCTTGTTTTGAAATGTTGCACGCGGTAAGCTAAACACATGGTTGCGTCTGGTAAATAACTCCAGAAAATCATAGAAATATGTTTATTTTGGATACTTAAAACATATGCGTAAAATTATAAATATTTAACCACGTAACATCCAAGAAATTGATGTATCCAAAATTGTTCATTGTGATTTAAGAAGACAGTAAACATGTTATCCTTATTACTGTGTACTGAAATGCATGCTGCTACTGTTCAACAATATATATTGTCACGAATAAACAATAGTAGTTGGTTTCAGGTAGTAAGAAAAACCAGTGTTAGTAAAGTCTTAATGAATTGTTTGGAATATATCCCAACTGTTTACAGAGTTATTTTCAATTGTTATTAAAATTCAACCAGTGATACATTTATTTTAATTCTTCTAATATGGACATTACTGCTTGCTTATTTTATAGGAAGTCCAACAAAAATCATTATTAAAAGTCTTATAATTATTATGCAATTTCAGTGCATTCACAGTCTTCAAAGACATTTCTTATTTAAAACGCTTTTTGTAATTACAGATAAATCTTTTGTCAAGGAAGAATGCCATTGTCATCCGCACTGTGATGAAGTTTATTATCAAGCTGAACCGCATGTACAAATATCGTTCGTGTGAGTTACCTATTTTCCTAATCGTATACTCAATATTCTTCAATATAATAAATTTGTTCATACAATATGATTGATTTCTGATAAAGTCATTATTTAACGATTACCATTTTGGCTAAATCATTAAATATTAACATCTAGAGTATCTGCCTTTCTACTTAATTTATGCGACCTCGGTAAGGTCGCGACAGTGATATTGTGGCGAGATTACCTGGGATGATCAATTTGTCACAGAGCGACGGCGTACCTGCGAAATGAAAATTAAATTTCTTGTGTTTCAGGGGTAGAGCGGAGAAATGTAATGAGGTTGTAGAGTTAGCAGGCAGAAACCAGGCTCAGTACATTGAATAGACTTTGAGAACCGAAAATATATTGTATATTTTAAGCAATAGCAAAAATACGAATATAAAATAAAAGGGAGATAAGAATAATATAATTGGCTGAATATTATTAAGTAAAATAAATTTAACTAAGGTAAGTGTAACCCTAGCATTACCAGGATATTTTTGGGTCGCATTGATTAGAATTACCTCTGAGCCCCATAACGAAAATGCCATTTTTCTCACGGAACCTATTTGGTACTGTATGTTATGAATTCTGAGTGTCTCAGACGACACATGTTTTTAAGTACAGTGTTGCAAACTCTGTGTATCTAGTTCTGTACGTGAAAACTTTGTTAGTAACTATGGCATATTTCGTATACTTGTTTTTTTTTTATATAGAAAAACGATCAATAAAATGAAAATCACCTTAGTGCTGTATAGTGCATGCACTGTATGATGCGCCTTCATACTACGTTTCATTAGATACCGTATATCATACAATATATCTTCTATAATATTTACAGTATTCTGTGAATAGTCCCTTACAAACACCAAGGACCTCCGAGACACGATTCACTTTACTTAAATTATAATTGACACAAGACAAGCGTTAACATTAAAATAACTACTTTGTATCAACAATGAGTTGAAGCCAAACAATATCATTGTTTAGATTTTTTCATCGAACTGAAAATGATAAAATAAAAAATAATATATTTGTGTGCCTCTGAGCCCCCTGCTAATGTCAGTGCTATGACAGGAACTCTAATGTGATTAATTTAGTTTTCATTTCAGTTTAATCTTTAGCTTGAATATTTGCATTTTAGCTAATTCGAATTGTCGTCCTTTATATAATCAACAATCAAATGTATTTGAGTTTTTTTAAATCTTGTCAATTGAATGCAAATCGGATTCAGAAATTTGTTAAATACCTAAAACTGAAGAATTATCTAAGTCTTACTGACCATATTCTTTCCCATCTCCAGCTGCGATTGTTTGATTGTCGCGGCTATGCTCATTTTCGTTGACGAAGTCAGTTGAGCAAAATGTAGTCGGTGTCAGCGACTCTAAAGCTCATTCTCTTGTTGTTTCGTTAAAAGTGCCATTCCCCAAAAAAGGAAATTGCGTAGATCCTTCCATGACTTCACTAATATGAGACACAGGCAAAGCACCCAAAACTTGAATTTCATAGAAATTTAGGTAGACAAGGAAATATGGATCCTTAGGTAGTGCTATTGTAACATCACTCGTAACTGCGTAAAGAAAAACTACAACACACACTTGTACAGAAGTGCCTTACTGATTATTATTCTCAATAGATTTATTTATATTGCATACACTACATCAATTAATCTTCATCTCTCAAATATATGTCATGAAAATCACAAAAATAAACATTTAAAAAACAAACAAACGAAAAGCTAGAGAAACTAGAAATCAACTAGAAAAAAAAAACAATGAAACAAAAGCAACGAAACCCTAAAGGGCAGCCATTAATATAAACTCTTATAATATCTAGACTCATCTCTCTTTGTTGCCAATAATTTAATATATTTTTAAAACAACGTTCTTAATATATGTATATACCAATCTGAGTCCGACAAATGATACTCGTTTTTCAAAATATATAAAGTGTTTTAGGATTAAAAGTTAATAATTGAGAAGGTGATTGTTCATGACCAGTACAAGAAAAAAATTCATATAAACATATATGTTTTCAGGCTTCATTGCAGATATATACTTACAAAAACGTTGTGCCATGGTGACAAGATTGACCGACTAGCACTACACAAAATCACTCCGAAAGTGAGATAACACGTTAGAGGACACTGAGGTCACCTCTATAATGCATAAGTGTCAGATTAGGTATTCGAAAATATCA
>JAGDQP010040883.1:2481-14645 GCA_022664845.1 Lepisma saccharinum | reverse complement strand
GATATATAATTGTGAAGAAACCAACTTGGAGCAATAGTGGACACCTCACTGAGACTGAAAATATGAAGTTTGAATGCTTGTGTTCTATATTTCTCTGAATCTTACAACAAAGGTTAAAGGTAGCACTATTCTACCATGTTTCCCAAAATGTTGTAATTAATCTAATTAAAATATAGTTATTAACGATTTTGAACTCAAAGTTCATTATTAATTGCTTCTCATCGCACTTATTTACTTGTTCGAATTGTTTTAACAAATTCTTTTTGTTGAAATTTTGTTCGTTAAGAGGATGTATATTGCTTGCTTTGATTACCAAAAGTTTGTTTTTAATTTAGGCAATCTGCTTGTGAATCCTGTCTTAATCTATAAGCTATTAGCCTATTACCCTGTACAAATGGCAAGTTCTATTGGGGATTTCAAGCTGTTTTCCTTTTCTCAAAACCTTGTTTTCGAAGTTAGTACTCAAACATTATATTTATTTACTGGCTTAGTTATTTAAATTTTACTGCCTTGCAATCTATTTAAGAAATTCGCAACATTATACGTTGCTCGTTGTTGAAATGATTGCGCGTTGTTTAAGTAACAATTTTCTTTCTGAAATTTTCTTCACGAAGAAATTTGAACCAATAAATAACTTCCAAAATTTTTAACTTATCAAGATGTTTCTTAGAATCGATTCTCGCAACCGTAAAGTATTACTGACTGAAATCGTGAAGTTCGGGACTAGCTAGTACGTATTCTAAAATTATTTGATTCAAACTTTAAAGTTTTTTACCCTCAGGAAATTTTGTTTGGGATTGAAATTCAACCTAACAATTATCTATAATGACTATCAAGCTGAAATGAGATTAGATGATATCTATGATGGTTACGGTAAGTTTATCTTTGATGTCTAATGATTTAGACAGTGTTTGATCAGTCATAAACTTAGCTAAGTATTAACCGCATTTCTTTCATATAAAATATGAGAGCAATTCCCATGTTTTATTTTTTTATAATTAACACCGTGTCACGGTGTGAAGCAGTCAATACGAAATCTTGTGTTCACTTTTGTGATTTCACTAGTTTTTTGCATGCATTTGGAATTCTATTTTTTAATCTGGGGTTTCAAGATAATTTAAACTTGATCATACAAACCCTGCTCACTTCGCGTCGGCCAATAAAATGAAGTACTGTGCATGCGTGAGCTTCCTGTTTCAAATTAGGTTGAACTAATTTAAATTAGTTTGAATAGCTTGGAAGTGAAGTAAACATATTTAGCATATTTAAACATACACTGTCACGCTGATAGTATTTTAATTAAAACATTTAAAAACACAGTACTTTCATAAATCAGAGAATTAAACAAGGAATTGTGTAAGGAGTTCATACAAAGTTAAGGAAGCAAACAACAGTACTAACAAAATGTGAATCAAATGATCAGCATACAATGTCAGGATCCAACAAATAATTTTGAAATAATGTCTTCCACTAAAATAATTGATGTTAATTCATTATTAACAAAGAAGTTGTACTCGGTACGCAATCTATTACAAGTTTCGAAGTCAAACACGTTCAAATTTTCTATTTTATAATTTATCGGCTCAACTTTGTTCTTGAAGTTACAGTAATTCTTGAAAGATTCAAACTTATTTTCTTTAGGTTCATATTTTCAACAGGAGAAGTATAAATTTTCACTACATTATGGTGTTCTTTTAATTCAAACATCCAAATAATAGTTGAACAATGTTTTACATGGTGATTGAATAAGTTAATATTATCATAAGGAAAGTTTCTCTTAAACGAACGTTTTACGTGAGTCTTATAAATGAAATTACTGCCACCATGTTAATATGATTCTTCGAAAAATGTCGTTATTCCAATACTGTAAAGAATACGCAATATTTTGATTCAATTAAAATATGGAATTGAATGTGATCTAATTAATTATGTAGTGTAATATTTTTATGGGAACATTATTCAAAGCACTTTAATATATTCAAATTTTCAGAAGGAGAATTCTTTTGAATTCGAAGTTCTTAAATAATTAGGAGAACTCAAAGAAAATTTTCTGATGAAAATTTTCATCGAACATTGCATCACAAGTATAAGATTTTTGGAATAAAGTTTCTCTCTTGGTTCATCACAATTTTACGAATGTTATACATGAGATATGTAAGTAAATTGTCGGGAGATGTATAGGGAACTTAACGATAAACATTTGATATGACTCCCCCAACTTTATTACGTTCAAAACCTATTTAATTTACTAGGTTCGAATGTTTTGAATTCTCCTAATTTTATGTTGCTCGTTTTTGAAATAAGATTGCTCACTATTTAAATCTCAAATTTTGTACTGAAATTTTGTACGGTAATATAATCCACAACCTTCTCGATTTGAGGGTGTCCTTGACTTTTATATCCAGCTGTGTACTCTCCATCTGCAGAGATTCCGGCCGACGGATCATAATGTAAGTATTCAGTTCATTACGCATCTCTGAAATGTACTGGCAAAATGTGGAAATGCTAATTCAAAGCTCCCAGTCTGCAGCAGACATTTTGAATCTTTCAAGCGGGGTGCCTCAGATTTAAAGGCGATTTGTAATTGGCTAGGGAATTCTTTTATTATTTAACCAATAACGGTAAGATTCACGATTACCGAATAGACGAAGTCATTTTAATTGAGTGTCTCGGGGGGGGGAACGGTGTGCTATTTCTAGATGATATTAGAACCTCATCAGGCAACAGAGGAAGACGCCGGTATCCCCATGATATTCCTAGCCCAATATTTTGGAATATGATGGATCATATCATGGAGGGTATGAACGAACTCCCCAGTGGTGTCTCCTCCCCAAGTATTATAATGGAAAATAATACCATAATATTGGATTCGAGCCCGGATCGTACTATGAATGAGTTCATTCAAATTGATGATGATGACAATGCAGATGTTCATATTACTAATCCCGGTTCACCCGATATCATTGAAGAAAGTCCTCCACAGGACGAGGACATTTTGTTGGATAATATTACGGTTGAACCATTGGAAGATAACGATGGAAATGCTGCAGGGCTTAAATTTGAAGCCTGTTTGAACGCCATATATGAAAACAATGGTAGCACATCACGAGCATGAAAAAATTGGATACCACATCAGATGTGTGCCAAACGTATGTCCGGTGCCGGTAAAACAAGGTAGTAGTGCCACATTTGAAATTGTCACGAGCCAGAAACGGTAATATCGCCGGTTCGGAATGCACGGTCGCCATAATTTGGTATGACGAGCAGCGGCAGATATTATGCACTTGGAAAACTTCGTCACGGAGATCTTTACCTTCGTCTTGAATAGCCTCATGTCCGATATTCCCCGTGATATGTACGTAGGACTCAGTTTAGAATCCTTCAATTCAAATATCGGAAGACCGATATTCGTGTCGTGGTGGGAACAAGATAATTTAAAGCCCGATGTAATTTTAAGGTCTATTGCAAGCAAAACTACCTAGCTACACTGGATTCCAGCTAGAAAAGGAAAAGGCAGAAAGTATACTAGACTTTGGAAATATATTTCGAAGGGAAATTTTCTAAAAAATAAGTCGTTTCTCCATCTAAAGGCATTCACTGCCCTCCCAAAAGCATAGTTTTATCAAAGGCCAGGGCTAGACGAGAAAAATAATCTACTTGAAAAGACGTGATCCCTTCTGATTAAAGGAGGCTATTAAACTGAGAAAGAAAGCACGCGTTAATGTCGAAGGAAAGAATGGTTGTGGTCTGGGGATGTAGAAAAGTTTCAACAACACCTACTCCCTCATTATCGTATTGTGATTTATGGAAGAAAGCCAGGTACAAGGGAAACCCGAATCATTTAGCCGGGACATCATATTGAAAACGTAAAACAAAGGCAAATTAATACTGAATATGCTGAGAGCCATTACGATTCCATTCCCTTTATTAAATCCTATCTTGAAGTAGTGTATTGCTGTCCTTAATGCTTGACGGGGTATAACAATACTGATGGCCATAAATACCAATTTAAGTGTTCTTACTGCGAGTAGGTTCACACAATTGCTGATGAAAAAGCTATAAAAATGTAGCAAATGTAATAGTTTTCTCTAGTATATTATGTTTTGATAATTAAAAGGTCGTTCTTAAGAAGGTAAATGTGTATGTGACAGCGTTACCTTGCGACTGCATCTATGATATGCGAAAACGAAGAGAGAAGCGTATATGTAGTGAGAGATTGTGTAAATTGTGTGGTATTCATGTCATGCGTGAACATTGTTTTTTTTTAAAAAAAGAAGAGTATAAACGCATAGATAAATATTTATTTATCGTCTTTAACGTTCAAACTATGCTAATAGATGCAGATACAAATGCTGAAAGGGAACATGTTGTTAATCTCGTCTGTGCAAGTTAACGTTGTCATATTTGTAAAAATTATCTGTCTGAAGAAAAGTGTATGACATGTGGCGATAAAGAAACATGTGTGAAAGATTTCGTTTTTCGAAAGATGGAGGATTTTATAGAACACGTTCTCGCCCCGTGCACAGAATTTAAGAAAATCCCGGCGATTTCACATAATGGGTCACGTTTTGACACCATATTAGCCGCCAAAAATTTACTGGAAGAGCAAGAAATTAGCGATTTACAAATTTTATGTCAAGGCCAAAAAATCATGAATGACGTTATGTTTAAGGATAGCTACTTCCACATGGGTGTTCGTCTTGCCGACATTCCGAAGACAATAGGTCTGAGCCAGACATTGAACAAAGGAGATTTCCCCTTCCTCTTTAACATCCCTAAATATCAAAATTATGAAGGGTTGTACCCTGATTCGGACTTTTACGATATTAACTCAAAATCGGAAGATGCAGAAAAAGAACTTGTTGCATAGTACAACGCCTGTGGGGAAAGGAAGAAAATATTCAATTTTCAAAAGGAACTCTTTGAGTACTGTAAAATGAATAATGCCATTCTTATAGAGGCAGTGATGAAGTTTTCGGATATCATAGAGGAACGTGCTGAGGGCATTCAAGCCTTTTTAACTTTTAGTACGATTGCCAGTTTAGCTATTAAGGTATTTCGTACTTTATATCTTCCAAAGGATACCATCGCGATTATTCCTCCCCTTGGATTTGAACATCGCGATTAGCAAAGTAGGAACGCCATACAAAGGCTGATGCATGCGGAACATGAGCGTGGTGTTAAAATCCAATATGCGGCGAATGGTGGCGAGGTACCTTTTGGGAAGTATAAGGTAGATGACTATGGCAAAGAGGACTATAAAGCTTATAATTTTTTAGGTTTTACTGGCATTCTCATCCTGAATGTTATCCGAATCTTCGTCATGAAACCACTGACGGGGGGAAACTATGCAGCAACGGAATGAGCGTACCCTTACGAGAAGAGTATTTGGAAAAACTAGTTAAAAATTATGAAGAAATTTGGGGATGTCAATGGGACGCTCAAGTTAATAAAGATAAGGCCATTTAGGCATTTATTAAAGAGAAATGCCTTGATCTTTTGGCAGGGATAGCTCCAAAAGACGCGTTTAAGGGTGGACGGACAGAGAACTTTAGATCACTCTATAAATGTAGTGAAGAGGAGACAAAAGAGTACCGAGACGTAACCTCGATTTATCCGTAGGTCAACGAAATCTTTTAATGGTACCCCACAAATTCATAAAAACAAAATCCCACAGTTGGATAATGTTCACGGTCTTGTGGACTGTACAGTTCTTCCAACCAGTGATTTAAAGGTCCCACTCTTTAAATCCATCCAGTGATTTAAAGGTCCGCCGGAACCATACAGTTTCGGCGGACGACTGCTGTTTGGTTTATGCCGAAATTTGTGCAGGAACATAATAAAAATGACTGATCGTTCGGTGGAAAAACGGCAGTTCAGAGTTCAGAGAAAACTTGTACTCCGGGACTAAAGGTCGCTAGGCAACGTGTTAGAAATATCCACGAAATCCGGGAGTTCGAAATGTAAGGGCCTGTTTAAAGATTACTTGAGCTCCTCCTATCGATGAAGCAAGAAGCTACTAGTTTCCCCGCAAACTGTATGGCAGAAGAAACTAAAAGGCAATATATCGAGAACTACGAAACTAACGAACAGATCAAAATAAATTATGAAAATCTCTTATAATCCCGGGTTACATTACATATCTAAAATATTTTTGAATTAACTTTTTGGTAAATGAGGTCAGCGAACCGACCTCCCACAAACCAAAATCATTCAGGACGAAGAAACATTTTTACGCATTTTACCTAGCCCCCAGCACGAGGTAACCACTGTACTGCCGATAGGTGATAAGCATCTCGTTGTCACCTACAAAGATGACGAAAATGAAAATAAACCTTTACCTTTTAATAATGTAGTATTAAGTGCCTTCATTTCGTCATGGGCTCGATTAAAACGATAAGATATGATTGGAAAGGTGGGCTACGTGAAAGTATTATATGTAGATACAGATTCCATCATATTAAAAATGAGGAAGGCGCAAAATAAAAATGAGGAATACCCGCTTTCCAAGGGAGTAATTTGGGCCTATTAACTAGGGAAATTGAAAAGGCTCGGAAGTGGTAATGTACGTTGGTTTAGGTCCGAAGAATTACTCATACAAAAATTTGAACCATTCCAACGGGAAAGGTAAGATCATGGAAATTCGAGAGATTACTTTGAACAAAAGGACGCGGAAATAAATTAATTTTGATTTATTTTAACAGAAAAAAGTCACCTTATCCTCAAATAACTCACGAAAGCCGGAGTTCGTCATCGTTTCAAGACCCAAGAAAAAGACGCATCAGATGACAAAGAATAAGAGACGGTTAATTATTCAGGACATTGAGACAACAGACTTCAAGACTCTACCCTATATGTATCGAGGATCTTAAGTTTTTTAAGTTTATAATATAGTTTATTTACTTTATTTAGTTTTTTTCGTGTTCTTAACACATTAATTGTATATTTTATTTTAATATATTTTATCATTTCATAGTATATTTTATTTTAGTGTATTATTATTATTTCATAGTATATTAAGGAAAATCTCTATTACATTACTTCACTTGAACTTACGATGTTTCCCTTTAGACATCCGTGTACTCTCTTAATTTCCGGCCCAAACAGTAGTGGTAAAACATATTTCGTCAATACATTATTACAAGGATAAGATGTTTAATACAAAATTTACTGATATTGTGTGGTGTTATGGTGCTGTAATCTCAAAATTGTCAGAGTCAAATGTAAAATTCTATCATGGAATTCCCGATGTGTCTAATTTTGAAATTCGGCCACATTCATTAATTTTATACGATTTAATGAGTGAAACTAATGCTGATATCCCCAATCATTTTACTAAGTTTGCATATCATAAAAGTTTATCTGTTACCTTTATCGTGAAAAATTTGCTTCCTAAAGGTAAACATGCACGAGACATTTCTTTAAACGCCCATTATATTGTTTTAAAAATCCTTGTGACAAATTGCAAATTCAGTGTCTTGCGCGACAAGTCATGCAACATCATATTAATGGAGTGGTAGAACTGTTTGAAAAAGCCACTATGAAACCTCACAGTTATTTATTATTTGATGTTATGCAGCAGACTCACGATGCATTAAGATTGTGTACAAACATATTCCCGGACGAGACCATGCATGTGTACACACATGTAAAAGACATGAACGGAGCAACATCCATCAGTTAAGAAGATGTCGAGCATAAAGCATCATTCAAAGGAGCTCCGTTCTCTCTGCAAATGCAACGGTAAAAAGCGCAGAATGTTATTGCGAAAGGCATCTGGAGGCCTTATACGTACATTGGTTCAAGTCGCAAAAAATACAATAAATGGCAATATTCATTCAACTCCTCGTCAGAAGCAAAGGTTACGTTGTCACGAAAAGACGTTGCGTACACTTTCTCTTGAAAAATTCAGTTTAAAAGATAAATGGAAACTGCTAACGCAAAAGGGTGGCGACCTACTACCATTATTACTTGGACCCATCGTTAGCGCTTTAGCAGGGGAAATATTCAGTAGATAGAATGTCACAATTTCAAAAATGATCCTCGTTGCCGAACAAGCATCAGCACAAATGGTTTCGTCCATAAAATCAAGCGAATCTCATTCGGCAAGATTAGATCAGGAAATGCAGGCAATTTTAATTGTAGTGATCTCACCTCGCAGTGAAAATGGAAAATGTATCAACAAGCATTACATAGGTACTTGCAACATACGCCTCAAGCAAATAAACCCCTAACCTTGCCTTTAGTGGAATCGGACTCAACACCATCACTATCAGGTAATCCTCTGTTTCAATTAATTTTTGATTCCGTTCCAAAAATTCTCAGCACGAAAACTGGAATATTATTAAATCTCATGTACGCATCCAATCGTATCAACTGGGATCCAACGGGTGTAGTATCCACTGATAATATCGTTCTTCCAGGTACAAACATTATTGATCTTAATGAAGTGGTAAAATTACGAAGACCTAGAAATCCACCAGGTATTCAAACGATTGCTTAAGGAAATTAATATTTCTAAAGAACTAAAGAACTTATCAATTTTCAATTTGGTACTGGCCTACCGAAACCTCATATAAACATACCTAAGAAAAAACATACTTTAAAGAAGTCCTCAAAACTTAATTCAAAGAAGTCCTAAAACATACTTCAAAGAAGTCTTCAAAAAAGAAAAAGGGGTACGTAAATTTTTAAAAAATATTTAAGACTTTTAAGGAATATGTCATGATTGTATTATACATTTGGAGATCCAGTGTCTCTATAAAGTATTTCCAAATTACGTAAGAAGTCAAAATTATCATCAAAAGCAGTTCAGAAATGGTTAGCATTCCAAGATACTTATACTTTACATACACCAGTACGTAAAAATTTTCCTGGAAAACAATATTATGTAAGTGGTCCAAACTATAATCATGTCACACTAAACATTTTGCAGAAAGACACCATCTATTCCGCCAGATATGGTTGGGTTTATAACCTAGTCTGATTTCCCTATCCTCTAAAAATTCCGTCTTTCTCTAAATTTTTCTTAAAATTCATCAGCGGTTCTTGTTCAGTAACTTAGTTTTTTTATGAAGTTAGGTTAATATCCTATTGAATCCATTCAGCTTAGCCGACAAATTCTGTGAATTCTTAACATGCTCAGCTTCTGTACTATTTATATTCAACGGAAAATACCAAAGCTCTTTTTATACTTATAATGATATTAAGAACACTTTAGTTTAAGTTCAGATATGTTAATTAATCTTGCTATTTTGTAGGTTTGATTAATTCAGCTCGTGTTAATTTTATGCAGTGATTTCTTAATACTGTGTAATTTTATTGACCTACCTAATTGTGACAACTGAATGAATACTTTTATTGAAATTTACGTGCAGTTATAGTTTTACGCCGCCAGACAACCACTTGATATTTTTCGTTCGGATTTTCACTGTTAATTTCAATTTCACTTCCGAAAGCTAAATTTCTGGGCGCATCGCGGCTTGAACATCACATTCCGGTACTTTTATGCACTTCGGGCCATATACGCACGTTTTCGCATGTTTTCAGGATTTTCCCTCATTTACACTTACAATGCTTTGGATATACTTAGACACAAAATCTGCACTTACCTTAATAAAAGTAGTGATCAAGGGCATTCGGAGGTTAGGTAAGGTCAGGTGCGGTGTATTTTTTATTGCACACGCGACCCAGAAGGTTACCACTGTTTCAATGGCCGAACACTCCACTCTGAAGCGGGTAAGAAATCTTGGTTATTTACACGTATTAGGGAATTTAATAAAAGTAGTGACCAAGGGCACTCGGAGGTTAGTTAAGGTCAGGTGCGTTTTTTTTATTGCACACTCGACTACAAGAGGTTACCACTGTTTCCCGCTAATTTGCAACCGCAAGGGAGTCGTATTCATGGCGCTGCAATCGGTTTTCATATCCTCTTTTCCTTACAATGGCCGAACCTTGCCCTTTTAAGCGGGTAAGAAACCTTCGTTATTTACAGTAATTAGGCCCTTTAGACAAGCAGCGCCGCGACAATTTTACATAAGACACCTTCCTTTCCTTACCCACGAACTCCATTTCTCCTGTAAATTTTCCATTTTTTGGCGGCGTAAAACTATAGCAGTACCGAAATTTTAATAACTCAATATAACCAAACCTAACCTTTTCTATTGGATTCAGTATGTAAAACGTAATTAAATTATTTCTTAATTTTTGTTGCTTTCTTCGCACTGTGCAAGTTTGTAATTCTCTTCTGACTTTCCAATACTTTTCAACCACGTACTGTTACACTGGAATAATGTGTTATAGATTGATATTGTGCTTGTTATAATAAATCAGTTCTAAGAATATTTAATGTTTGCTAATGATTTCAGTATTACAGATTATGATGTAAGCTTAACATTTAAACAATTAAATGCTTTCACATTTGTCAGATGCAATGTATAAAAAAATTGGCTGGGTTTTCAGTATGATCTGATACAATTAATACTTAGCATGAACATATATGAGATTCAACTAATAATTTTAAATGTTAAGATTCTTTTCCACCTTTAAGGTAATATTTTACATGATTCAAGAACCTAATATATTCTATGTGCTTCACTTCGTCATTGTTTAAGCCATGTGAGTCTATTGAAAGGCATTAAGTAAGGTTAGATTAGTTTCTCTGGGAAGGCTTGAGTGCTAATTAAATGCTTTTACATTAGTGATAATTGTTTAATTTGGGATTACAGGCCAAGAATAAGTACTGATTCCTATTAGTAGAGAATTACTCCCACTTGAAATATTATTATTATTTAATTACCCATAGGGATTACCTAAAGACCTTCACAGATACAATTCTACTGCTTAGATTAGTCTTGGAATGAAGACTTACACCGATTCAACGTACGAACTCTACACTGTATTTTTATCTACAGTTATTCTTTATGAACACTGTTACGTTAATATAAGTAGTTGAATTCGTTTTCCTTATTACCGTTGCGCAAAATTATATAATCTTTTATTTCTTCGACTCATAGAAATTTTTTAATTAACGATCAACTTTATTTATGTATATCCAGCTCGCTTGGTGGATATCCTCATGTGTTTCAGTGGAGTAAAATAATGGATCGTTAAACAAAAGTAATCGAGACTATTTATCTCAACCTAAGATTGTTCTGTTTATGTTCTCCAGTGAGCATGCTATTTGGCCTTGCATGTAGCATGAGTTTTGGATGCACCCTGTAGATATTCGTCTTGTTTATTTTTTCTGTTCGTCTACCTAGTTCACAGTGGGGCATCACACACATTGTCAAATGGATTTAGGAACTGAATTTTACAACATGTCAAAAGAGTGTTTCAAAATTTTCGAGTTAATCACTATAGTGTTCATTCGGAAATTAAAGCTGCACTCGTAGAATGTTTCATTCGCACTCTTTAAAAAATATATAAATATTTTACTACTGAAAGTACGTACCGATACATCAACGTATTAAATGATCTCGTTCAGAGCTTCAATCATACCATACACTCCACCATCAAAATGGCTCACATTGATGTGAATAACAAAAACGTTAATCAAGTCTGGCAAACCTTATACGGACGCAAGAGCGCGACCGCAAAACCAAAATGTAAGTTGCAAGCAGGAGATTATGTACTTGTTAGTAAATACAAACAGAAGTTAAGAAAGGTTATTTACGAAAATGTCTCGCGAAATATTCATTGTTGATCAGTGTATCAAAAGCAGCCCGGTAACATAAAATAAAAGATTGGAACGGCGATCCAATCAAAGGAATCTTTTACATTCAAGAATTGCAACGTGTCTTTGTTAGTAACAAGAAAACGTATTTGATTGAAAAAGCTTTAAAACGTAGAAAGGGATGGTTATACGTAAAATGGGTAGGGTATTCACCAAGTATGAATAGTTGGGTTGGACAGAAAACTGTTCAGTCGACATCCTGATGTTTTGGGGGCAAGCAGGAGAATTTTTCGCTACCTTCTAATGCAAGACACACGTTTTTGACAATCAAACTTCATACTATACCACAAAACTCTGTCAGCCTCTTCATTTGACAGGAGATTGGGCTGTAGGCTTAAGCAGTGTTTCCATCCCTGGGGTTTTTGTAATATTCAAAAGGGAGAAGAAATTATTATATTCGTTAAGGGAAAGAAAAAGGAAGTGACGTACA
>JAGDQP010040882.1:0-17123 GCA_022664845.1 Lepisma saccharinum | reverse complement strand
ATATGTCAGATAGTTTCAAGATTCGCAACGGATTGAAACAAGGCGATGCCTTGTCACCACTACTGTTTAACTTCGCGTTAGAATATGCGATTTTAAAAATTAAAGGGGACAAAAAGGGACTATCATTGAATGGTTTGAATCAACTGTTTGTATACGCGGATGATGTAGATTTAATAGGGGACGATATAGATGCACTACAAAGCAACACCGATGTCTTAGTAGAAGCGTGTGATGAGATAGGTCTACAGGTAAACATAGATAAAACAAAATACCTGATAACAAGCCGAAGCACAGGGAATGAAGGAATTAAAAACATAAGAATTAGGGATGAGGTCATAGAGAAAGTAAACAAATTTAAATACTTGGGAGCATACGTAACAAGCAAAAATGAGGTCACGGAAGAAATAAAAAGTCGCTTAGTATCGGGGAACGCATGTTTCTATTCAGTCCAAAAACTTCTAACATCGCGATTAATATCAAGGAAATTGAAATTAAAAATATACAGAACGGTTATTCTGCCGGTAATACTTTACGGTTGCGAAAGTTGGAGTACGACCCTAGCAGATGAACATAAATTACGTGTATTTGAAAATAAGGTTTTGAGAAAGATATATGGGCCGAAACGGGACGAGATGACTGGAGAGTGGAGGAGACTGCATAATGAAGAACTCCACGGACTGTACGATTCACCAGATGTTGTAAAAATAATGAAATCGAGACGACTAAGGTGGGCAGGGCATGTAGCTCGGATGGGGGAAAAACGAAGATTATATTCTATCCTGGTTGGAAGGCCCGATGGAAAGAGGCCATTGGGAAGACGGAGACGTCGTTGGGAGGACAATATTAGAAGAGATCTTGGAGAAGTAGGTGTTCGTGATGAAAACTGGCTTGATACTGCCCAGGATAGAATCCAATGGCGAACGTTTGTTACTGCGGCGATGAACTTGCGAGTTCCATAAGCCATAGAGTTAGTTAGTTAGTTAGTTAGTTAGTTAGGATTATCATCCCAATCTGCTGTATCCTGCTGAAAAACAATATCGAACCCACTGACATCATAGGCAAAAACATTACTGCGCTTGAACTTGTTTCACAAATCTAAGTGGTAAGTGTGAAAGAGGTAATATCGAAGTTTACCCTGAAATGTTTTATGAGAGAATGTATATCCCAGAGGAAGTTAGTGTAATAAAATGGCCTGATGTTTTCAAGTGGAAGGTATCGAAGTTAAGGTTGCAATATTGCGTGGAGAAACCGAACAGGTATCAAAAAGTACCGTAACTGGACACTCCATCAGCAAGGATTGAGTGTTATTAACGTCATTAAAAGGAAAAAGAAAACTCCTGTTCTTTCCCTCCCTTCTAAGCGTGCAGGAATCAAAATACATAGAAAACTTCTTGATCAAATTCATTTTCTTTGAGAAATGAAACATGCATTTTAAAAATTACGAATTGAAGATTACCAGACTCCCAGTTTTTGGCAACGTTGGCTCCAAACCGCTTTGTTCAAGGGACCGAGGATTTCAACCCTAGAGCGTACGCAAAATCATTTTCCGTGGGAAACCGGAGTCTGCCTTCAGCGAAGAGTGTAGTGATCGAGTGCTGCGTTTTGTGTGGGTAGAAGCAACATTTTCCATTGTTTCATTCTGGGAAGATAGTGAAGCAGGAGCGATTTATGCCACTTGAATGTTGCCCGGTTGGCTGATAGTTAACTCTCTTTCTTTCTGCATGGTTACTGGTTCAAGTCGCGTGGGAGTCCCTTGAACGGGGTGGTTTGGAACCCATTTTGTCACACTGTACACACACTTATACACACATGTTATTTCGATTAGATATTAATGATATAAAATACTACTGTGACATTAATTACTGTTACATTTTCAATTACTATGAAGCTACAACGCAGTAACGCAATAAGGCCCACCTGGGCCTTAATGAGTGACGTTGCATTCCATGTTATTTTCTAATTGTTTCTCCAAAACCCAGCAAGAAAATCATTTTATTTAAACACGTTGTTAATACGGAAACTGTGGCCTAAATGACGTATAGTACCCAAACTAATTTCCTTCAAGCACATGGAGAAAAAATGGAACTTACCTTGATGCAAAAATAAGATGAATGGTTTTCCTGACTACACGAATATTACGACGCACCACACTGTCGCCATTAAGAGACTGATCCGGAAATGCTAAGAAGCAATCACACTAGTAGCCTTCAGGCTTCTACCTATTCCTGCCATCTATGCACGAGAGTTCATTATACTGGAGAAACTGACCCTGGGCCTTATTGTAGTCACTTACCTTAATAATCAATTATAAGTTCCTGATCCCACATAGAGGCACCTTTGTTTTTAGCAAATGTGAAGTACGTGTCCTCTTTTCATATTTTATTACAAGCACAATACATTTATACTAACATCCAACGGAAGTCGATCTCTAAAATCTCTAAGTTTCGACATTTCATTTCATAACTGTAATTAGAAAATACAAAATGGATACAAAAGACAAAATCAGCGTCACTCCAGCTAAGCTGAGATGCGCCGAATAGGTTCTCCTTTCTATATTATAGACCTGCCGGCAGAATTCTTTTGTAAAGTTATGCCGATACTTTAGTTACCTAAATTCCAGATTAACACGGTCAACAAATGGACGGACCCCCAACCTTTTCCCGACCACCAGAAAGTGGTTGGAACCCCACTTATTTCCCGACATTAAAAAATAGACGGGACCCGCTCTTTTCTCGGCCATCGGGAAATGGGCGGGGAGCCGCCCTTTCCCGACCTAAAGCAGTGGACGGGAGTCCATCCTTTTCGCGCCTTCAAGTGCTGGATATTGGACGGGATTTTGCCACTATGCCGACAAGCCAGAGAGCGACGGTGGCCTAAAAATAGCCCGACGACTAAATGCCACTTGTCGCTGCACATCGACCATCCCCAATCTACTTCCCGGTTACTAGTCTGGGTTCTACTTATCCCCGACGCCGGCGCGACCAAAATCCCTGACCATTTGCCGTCTTGGTCGGTATTTGACTTGCTGGGAAGTCGCTCCGAAGTGGGGAAAATTCCACCAGAAAGGGAATTCTTTAAAAAAAATAAAACTTTTTTTTTAATTCCTCTTCCCCCAGGTTGTTGCCAATATCATGGGCGAAGGAAATTGTCAGTGGTTCAACATTTCCTGAAAGTTAAATCTTTTTTCATTTTCTATCTCATAGTAGCAGTAGGAATTCAACTAGGGTTATGGACCAGTTTCCGGCCACGAACCAGTTTCCAGCCACTACAGTTTTAAAAGTAAATAAATAAGGCCTCTGATGTTTGACTCGCGCAGCTCATGTTTTTGTCAGTCCTTTCGATGTTCAGATGTAATCTGCGTTCTCGTTAGCTGTTTCAACTTCGTGAGCCACAGTTATTCAGTGATGAAGTTGTAAACACACAAATTCAACCTCGATTTTCTGCATCGTTATTAGGAAGAGAAAGTTCAAGTATGAATCGGGGAACTTTTTAAAACTTAATATACACGTATAGTCATAGATGAAAATACACATGTTGAAAGAGGAAACATTGGTAACCACAGCAGAAACAAAATGAAATATATTTGTTGAATACTTTGGCATTTATTGCATGGCTGGATTACTGGTTCAAACATTTGGCGTATAGCTGTTAACTAGACCCAATGTTAATTATGTAAGGCACCAGTTTCCGGCCACCGGTAAAAAGTACATTAGAATGGGGCAGTATTCGATTTTTACAATTTCCAGAGAGGGGGAAGAATTAGTGAGATCTGTATTATATGGTACTCAGCAAGTCAGGCGACGCCGGACCGACATCGGCATTTGGTCGGCGAAAGTCGGGCCGACGTAGACTGCCCAACGTCGGCCAGACATCAAAATGCCGACGCATAGTCGGGAAGTTGTCTCTCGCCCACCTTCTTCCCGATCTCGTTCACACTGCAATAAATTAATTGTTTTAATGAGCTGGATGACGTGTGGTTGTAGAAAAAGAACTAACTTTTATTATAGCTTTCTTTTATTCCATTTTTTCACATTGCTGTTAAAATTTTCTGCCCTTGCCGGTGACCGGAATCTAACCTGTCATCCTCTGGTCCATTATAATGTATGATAGTGCGTCGCTTTAACTCTCGGCTCTAATTCACATCGCGAACTGTCTCCACAGAAGCTCCTGTCCAACCGCTTTGTCAATCAGATATTTCTGTAAGTCAGACATGGAATGTAGCAACACAGACATTATATTCATTACAGAATGGCGTTAATCCCGGAAGTGTGGATGTTTACTCTTCATCACACAGGATTTTTCGAAAGCAAATCGTCATAGAAAATGCAACTACAACAAAACTCCCATCTATGCAACATGATTACTCTGTCCCTTTTTCTAGATTCAGATGATCATCAAAATATCGTGATTATATTACTATTATCACCTGCAATTCGATCAGGGTTTCCACCAGGATTTTCAATTTCGGGGTGTAAAGTCAAAATTGGGAGGGTGTAAGTAAAGTTTTGTACGGTTTCTATCGATTTTTCACAGCAAAAATTTGAAAGTTGGGGGGGTTCAGAAACTTTGGGGGTAGAAACCCCCAACAGGGGGGGGGGTCTGGCGGAATCACTGAACTCGATGTTTTCCAGTATGCACGAATTTTAAGCATTTATTTAGCCGTTCATTAGTAACGTGATATATCACTGCATTTGTTGTGGTAATAATAATGTAATGCAATATTTATTAATGTGCTACGAACAGAATGGTGCCAATACAGCACTAAGTCATACAAGATACATATAGATATTCAAATAGCAGATAGATATACAGGTGAACAAGAAGTTGTTAAATATAGAAGTGTGATAGCAATACAATTATTTTACATAATAATTGTTAATGAAACGTTTTCAAAAAACACAATCTGTCAGAATCAGTCAATAATTTGTAATGCTTTGTTCTGTATAAGGGATCAGCTAATTCAAAATTTGTCCGTCTATGTTCTAAATCTGAATTTTATTTGTGGCCTTTAGACATCTAACGCTTAGGCCGGAATAGGCGATTGAAAAGATTCTGGAAGCTGTCGGTCAGGGCCTATGCTGAAGGTGCCATCTCAGCATTTGACTGGTGCGACTGAGGAAAACCCTGGAAAAGCCTCATTCAGGATGGTCGAACTCTGGGATTGAACCCAGGACCTCCCGAATGCTACGCCAACGCTGAGCTAGTCTAGGGTGGCTCACCCAATGTTCTACAGATTAAAAAATTTGTGTCAGTACTCGTAAATCGTAATATTTTGAGAATAAGGTTATTTGAATTTATGATATAATATCCTGAAAAGGCAATAAAAAAAAAATAATAATCCACATAATATATAGCCCCATGGTCTCTCACTCACTGACTGACTGATCAAAATTCTCAGGCCAATCTACTGGAGCTAGAAACACCACATTTGGTATTAGGGTGTAGGACCATGAGTAGGCAAATGAAAAAAATCCGACACTTTGAAAAACTCGCCATCTTGGATCCAAAATGCCCGCCAAACCATTGTTGTATGGAATACACAGCATAAACCGTTAAGGTTAGTGAAGTGAAATTTGGTATGAAGGTAAATTATCACTATCAGGCTACGACGATATTACGAGATGTATTCATGGACGTCATCTTGAATCCAAAATGGCGGACCCAAAGAATCCATTTCCCACACCGTTTGAGCTAGAGATACGAAATTTGGTTTGAAGTTACATGATAAATAGTAGGTTAAGAAAATATTACAAAATGTTGAAAAAATCTCCATATTGGATTCAAAATGGCCGCGGAACCCATTGTTGTATAGAATACGCAAACTAAACGACTGCAACTAGAAACATCAAATTTAGTATGAAGGTACATTATTACTAGTAGGTTACTAAAATATTACATAATGTATCCAAAGACGCTATCTTGAATTCAAAATGGGGGACCTAAAAATTAATTTTCCGTAGCGTTTGAACTCGAGATACGAAATTTGGCATAAAAGTTGTTTAGGCATAAAGGTTGTTATGACGAGTTGTTTAGGATAATATTAAACATTTTGGAAAAGTCGCCATCTTGGATTCAAAATGGCCTGACCAAAACCCATTTTTCATACTTTTTGAACTAGATAAATGAAATTTTACATGAAGGTGTACCATCACAAGTAGGTCACGACAATATAAGAAAACGTTCAAAATGTCGTGAACTTGGATCCAAAATGGACGCCCAAAAACCCAATTTCCAAACCATTGAAGTTAGAGAAACGAAATTTTATATGAAGGTGTTTGACCAAGAGCAGATTACAATAAATGGGGCAAAACTCCCCTTTGGGGGCGCAGCTTTCCCGTGGGAGAGTGCAGATGGACTCCATGTCGGTGAAGTCCCACAGAGAGATTCTGGTTAAGATAAAGGGGGCCCAAGTTGGGCCCCTTAAAAACCCCAAGTTGGGAGCGCAGCTTCCACGCAGCGCCCCCAGCGAAGCACAACGAGTCACTATAATAAACAGAAGTCGTGAGTCGTGACTAACTGAACATTCAGGCCAAATGGTTTAAGCTATAAACTTTAAATTTATGGGTAATCAGGCTTTAACTAACCTATTTCACTGATGTTCGGTAAGAAGCAAAACAAGGGCTTATTTCTAAAGTAGAAATGAAGAAATAAGGTCATTAATTTTTTTAAATATAAAAGAATGCTGGCCTGAGGTGGGATGGAACCCGATACCCTTAGAATAGCTCTTCAGTGTTTTATCCACTAGACCATGAACCCCGATACTAGACTATACACTTGTAACACTTACGAGCGATATTTTTGTTTGTTAGAACACTATTAAGAAACATAATTTAATATATGTTATTTCCTTTTTCACAATAAACCATTGGTAAATGTTGATAGTTCTTTCTTTGATAGTTCAGTCATTTTTGATCTTTCATTTAATGTGTGCATTGTCTAAATGATTAACAAGGACCTGTATGAGTTCTTCGTATTTCTTTTTAGTTTGTCCAAATATAGTTGTACGAGTTTCTCTACTATCTTTTAAAATATCGGTATGAAATTTTGACATTTAATGTTAGTACCTTGTCCTTCTAAATGTAACAATTACCTATTTTTGCACAGCTGGCTTGAGTGGTATGTAAGTAGATGAAGTAGATCTATGTATTGTCACGTGCTAGAGTATGGTAAGAATGAGAATTTACATGTCGTTACAAATTATAGAAACGCACAAACATAGTAGCAATATAGAAACTATAGTACTATTTATAGTACTATGCTAGTAGTTGTACCAGTAGTAGTACTACTACTAATTTAGTACTACTATTATACTATAAAATATAATACTACAAAAACGCACTAAAATACATAAATATGTTCTATGTTTTATGAGGTAAATCTTTCAAACAACAATACCAATTATTTTTACTGCTATTTTGCAGGTAGAACTGTAGTAATAATTATAAGCATATGGAGGAAATACATTATATAACTTTGGCAACAGTGATTTTCATGAAAATGTGAATAGTCTGTGGCTTGCTTTTCAGTTGAAATAAAAGCTATGGAAAAACGGCAAAGACTACTCACGTCTGAAGAAATTGAAGATGAAATCATAAATTCTGATTTCGATGGTGATGAAGATATTTTTGACAGTTCTGATAGTGACGATGATGACTGTATTGATGAAAGTAAAGAAGAAAGCAGTGAATCGGAAGAATGCGAGGAAGTTACTGAACAGTTACGAAGGAGCCCACGTCCAGATAAAAAAAATATATATCGTTTCTGGTGATATGAAAGCTTCATCCGTTATGATTTGGAAATCCCCTCTCAAAAATAAAAGACAATCTCAATCAGAAAATATTATGAGAACTCAACCTGGTGTTAGAAGAGGAGTTCTTCCTGACATCCCGCCGGAAACTTTTCAATTGTTCTTTGATAATAATGTTGTGGTTTGCATACTAACATGAGTGGTTCGTCGTGGACATTTCTCCGTCCTTCATTGAAATTCACTTTCACATTCCATCACTCATTGCATTTTCACCGTAAGTCTCTTCACTTTTACGATTAATTTCGGCCGGCTTAACGTTCCTTGCATTCAAAAACTTAATCACAGAACGAATCTAACAGTCGGCGGGGTCAGCAATTCGTTTAAACATGGCAAACGAGCACAGGACACCCGGATCCCTTACGAATGTTACGCGGAGAACAGTGCCCATTGGTTGAAGCGCGAATTACGTCATCGTTTTTACTCTAGGAGACAGTCTCCTTTCCCTGCAATTATTCTGCCTCATTAAAATCTTACAATTTACTATGTGGAATATAATTATTTTCTTGATTAACGGTATTAATAAGAAACGATTCCTTTGGAAGGATACTAAAATGAAATTTATGTATTTTACAAATACAAATAAAAGCTTAAATTTAAACAAATAATTATGAAAACATTTACAATTAATGATACGGACCGCATACCTGACATCTCTTGATCAAAACTTAAGTCTTTTTACTAGTTAAACCCATCTTTGTACAAGACAACAGTAACTGAAATAATGTTAACGTGTCACTGAACAACATTTGGGTCCTATTTTGAATCAATGAATTAGTATTTCAGACATTGCTGACATTTATCTTCCTTGCTATATTTCACTCGTATTTGTTTTATTTTTTAAAACAGCCATAATTTTACTGAAAGTACATTATTATTATTTATTCTTTCCTGTACTTTTATGTATTCCTACCGTGCTATAATAGCTCATCAAGCTACATTATTATTATAATTGACCGAGCACCGTGGAGCCATGGTAATGTGCTGATACCAAAAGCGGATCTATCCAATGGAAATCTCGGGACAGACCATCCTAAGTGCGAATTTTCCTATTTCATTATCAGTGTTTCAAAGCAACTGCCGGAATGGTACTTTCCTTTTGACCACGGCATCTTCTTTCCTTTTTCATCATTTAATTTTGTTGTTTGTAACCATATATAACTACTTTTGGACTGTATTCGAAACGATTAAAAATAAAAATAAGTAATAAATAATTGTTATTCCTAGAATTTTAATAATAATAATTATTATTATAGTGAAATGAGAAACGCAGAAAGACATATCCCTCGACTTATTCTTATGCAGAAGCGTCATAATTGCATGTATGGGCCATTTGAGTGACTTTCAACTTCTGCCCTTCACGATTATACGATTGCAATGCTTATTAAAATTCATATACATACATGCCCAAGGCGGAATTCGAACTCTCGAACATACAAGAAAATGGCGGTTTATATCCTTTTTTCTTTCGGAGAGGAAAGAATTATATACATAACTTTTCAATCTTATTTTTTCTCAGCTACAATACATAACACGACCAGAAACTATGACATGTTTGAACCGACATATGTGGGCCTATTGGACAATGTCAGACACGTCAACCTAGAGAAGTTCAAAGACGGGAGAGTTGCCAATCTGGAAGGAAGGAAATACGGGAGCTTACTGAGAAACTAAGCAACATGCTAAAGAGTTACAACACAAACGTTAAACCACAGAACACAGACGTTAAATCTTCAAAACCACAGAATCTTTTACGCATGTTTTAGTTTCTCAAAGAATTTTGCGTGAGAGTTGATATGTCTGCAATATAAAGTTGTTGAAGAAATATATTTATACAATTTTAAAATTTATTATTATATATTCAAGGAGTAGATTATGGAAGCGGCCGTGGCGATAAAGTACCATCCCGGCTTTTACTTGTAGGTCAGGAAAACGTTTTTTAGGACTGGCGGTTCAAAGATTCCAATCCAGATCTTCCCAATTGCTGAATGAGCAAACGAGCTCAATTTATTATCACTCAGCTTATACGTATAATAACATTCATATTTAAATATATTTCCTTTGTATATATTTCAAATGACAAAATACGCAAAACAAACGATCCTATACTAAATATTTTTCTAAATGGTTGGTAGTACAGTTATACCTTATTTGCAGTTTCGCTTCTAAAAGTTGGACGGTATCAATGCCAGTTAAATATATTCATATATATGGAGTGACACCTGCTCGTAACTTTTTCTTTAAAGGCCAATTTAATGACAGACCGTATCTCTTGCATAGTTCTCTGGAAGGAAGTGTACGCAATAAATTTTAGAGCTACTAGCGTTAAATTTGTCCTTTCCTTTGCATACCAAAATCTACTCCTCCCTCGTATTTTCATCTTTGGGAAAGCATAACATCTAACATCTTTATTGTTAAGTTCTGTATTTTTACAGTTTGCAATTGCACATTTGTTATTATTATTCATCATTTAAGCACATATGTACATTGTACAATTTATATACACACAATAAAATATATAATACACATATATACACGAAATGAATTTATTTAAGTTCATAGAAAAGTGCCCTGTAATAATCTAGCCTGCGTGTTAACCTACGCAGACCGAGAAACTATACACATATGTCCTAACCGTGACGTCATTGAAGGCGAGTACGCAGTTGAACATCAGTGCGGTGGGGCCTACCTAATAGTACTTTTGCTATCTTGACAGGACACAGTACACTCGCGACAACTCAACCGTAATAAGGTGCAGTTTCGTTTAGGCGATGGTCGTATGCAATGACAGCATTCAGTGAATGCTTGCGACGAAAGCATGTAGTGGGGTAGTTTCCTTTGTGCATTTGGCGCGTGCACGACGCCCTAGTGTATCTATACAATCATATGATTTACTTTTCGTGCATTGCGAGTTTAAGATCTTTCTGTAAACAATATCTCTTACAGTAACAGAATTTTAGGCACGATTACAAACAACTACAATAATAATATATTCAGCATTTTAAATTAAACTCAACTTCCATTCAATATAAAACAATATAGTTACTTCAAGCTGCGAGAAAACTCTGCTGCCATCTATCGAACATCAAACTTACTAGAGGACAATCACATCTTTGCATGTATTCTCTTTCTTTCGTGTTTTACCAACAATTTTACAGTATTTTCGTGCAATTTTGACGTAGCTTTTAATTCTCATCTCTACTGAAGTTCATATTTGGCACAAAATAGTTCTAAATTCAAAGAAAACCCGAATAAAAACTGCACAACACTCTACAACGCATGCGATTGCTGCAGCTTGACTGCTCTCCGAAGGAGTCGTTGCAACAGTTGCTAGCGACACCATGCGCCCGACGCGCAAACCAAACCAGCTTCACTGATTTCCCTTCAACGTGTCAATGCAGTGGCGCGTGCAGCAGTTGCTTGCGATCTTCGTATGCGAAAATCGCACAAACGAAACTGCACCTGTACTGGCGTCAGTGGAGACAAGCGTCTGCCGACAGCATTTGAGGAACAGCCGAATGCGCCCGAGAGAGCGCGAATGGCTACTACTTTCCGGATGTTAGCTTGTAGCAAGTGCTTGCGGTGTTTGGGGGACAGCTCTATTGAGATGCATTTTACACTTTGCAGAGAATAGTGTGCATTCGTGTGTGTGTGCGTGCGTTAGTCTTTTCTATTTTTTAAAAAAACTGAAACATTGAACGCCGGTAGAAAAAGCAGGAGAAAACGTTTCCCTCAATTTTTCGTGCTACTTTGAATTTTTTTTTTTTTTTTGCTATTTCGGAGCAGCTAACATTATTTGGATGTTATTAAATAGCTAAAATGTTAGTTTTTGATTATTTTTCTTAAACAATTCGTTCTAAAGAGTAAAAGATAATTTTGTTTATGCATGTCTAAAAGAAAAGCATCGGATTGTCTTTATCGCTAAATTTTAGGGAAGTTTAAGGAGCGCCAAATTCCTTGCTAGGATTAAGCTTCTATGATATTTTTTTATTGTAAATGGTCAACTGCTTATCTAGACTGTGTATCATCATTGGTTACTATCTTATGCCATGCGTCCAGTCAACTAATCTAGGTTTTGTTTTTTGTAAGTCTCCAATAATAATGGAGAAAAGGCGCATTCTTTCGTTTTATAATAAGGTTTGTTTTCAAACTCCATATAAATGAAATCTCTTCACCTTATTTGCCTTTTTTATTTTTCGTTGACAATAAAGCTATTGCTGAGAGTTGGAAGTTTTGAACAACAATAACACGCTCTGGCACGTACAGCTGCCGACAATTTCACCCCTTGCGACAAAGCTGTGTCACTCATAGGGCCACAAGTTCATCTGAAGTCCCGCCAAATTGCATTTCGTGGTCTAAATGACACTATTTACTCAAGAAACAATGGCAGTTTTCTCAGGCTCGTTGAATTATTGCAGAGTTTAATATTATTATGGCTGAGCACTTGCGACGAATTACATGTAACGAGACATACATACGTACATTACTTGAGCAACGACATTGAAAACGAAATAATTGAACATTTTAGGTCAAAAATAAAGGAGAAAATTTTGACTGAATTAATGAAGGCGACATTATTATTATTCCATAATATTAGATTGTACACCGGATATAAGTCATACAGAAAACACGACACTAATTGTTCGTTTCGTGAAGATAGAACCAGGTAAGGATCCATCCATTGAAGATTTTTTTTGTGCATAAATGATTCTTCAGGAGAAGGATTAACTACCACTATTTGGAAAAAAAAAAAATGAAAATTCCTCTCTCAAACATGCGTGGCCAAGGGTATGATAACGGTGCCAATATGAAAGGAAAGAACCCAGGTGTTCAAAAAAGAATATTAGACGTGAATAGCAGAGTATTCTTCGTCCCTTGTAGCGCCCATTCATTGAAATTGTTTGTTAATGATTCTTCAATATCCTATAATGAAGCTGTGAAGTTTTTTGCTATATTGAAAGAAGTGTACATTTATGTTTCTAGTTCCACATATCGTTGGTCTCTCCTGCAGAAACACATATCCAATTTCACTTTAAAACCTCTTAGTGATACCAGGTGGGAGAGTTGTATTCATGCTGTCAAATAATTTCGTTACCAGTTAGGGAAAATCTACGATGCTCTTTTTGAAACACCAAAGGACTCAAAGATAGACGTTCTGGGCAGAAACAAGGTTTGTTCGTTGGCTAGTAAGCTCTTGAATTTTCAGTTTGTCTATGCTATGGTGTTTTGGTATGAAGTTCTTTCTTGTGTTAATGTAGTTAGTCATATTTTCCAACAAGAATCAGTGGACCATTCATAAGGCAGTTGATCTACTTAAGGAAGCCAAGTGTCATCTTGTGAACATGCGAAGTGATGAAGGGTTCCAGAATTATTATTATTATTATTTTTTTGATGCCAAAGTAATTGTGGAAGATCTCGACATTCAACCGGAATTCCAGAATGAATCAAACCTCCAACTTAGAAAAGTCAAACGACAATTTCTGTATAAATCTGAAGACGAGCCAATTAATTATTCATATAGTGCGTTTAAATGTAACTTCTTTATTTGCACATTAGACACGATTATTTGTTCCTTGGATGAAAGATTTCAACAACTGAAGCAACACAGCAAAATATTTGGTTTTTTGTATGACATTCATCCAATAACGGACAAAGAGTATTAACTGAAGTGTTGCAAGGACCTACAACTATCCTTAACTGATAAAGATCACTGTGATATTGATTGTGTTCAGTTATATCAAGACCTCTTACCTTTACCTTCATTTCTCAAATCTCAAAGTGCGAGTAAACCGTTGCAAGTACTTACATATATTTGCAAGAACTCGCTTATTGGGCTGTTTCCAGATGTGACTATTGCCTAAGAATCTTGTTAACTATACCTGTAAGCATTGCTTCGGCAGAAAGAAGTTTCTCCAAACTGAAACTTATATAGAACTACCTACGATCAACAATGACGTAGGAGTCTTTCCATGACGTCAGTTGAGTCTGATGTTCTGCGTGAGTTTGATACGAATACACTAATTAAGAACTTTGCAGAGAAAAAGCACGAAAAGTTAATTTTATCTAACGCTGTAAATAATAAGACAGGACAATTTGTATTAAAACAGTATAAAGACATATACTACTTGTATTATTTGCATGTTTTTTCTGTTCAGATGTAGTTAGTGTTCTTTTTCGTAGTTAGCAAGATTGTTTTGCTATGTAAAGATTTGTAAATAAATGTTCTGTCACATGATCCATCTTGTAAATCCATGTTACACAATATTATATTATAAATCGTTATTTGTTGAACCATTCTGTAAGTTTCTAATAAATGATGCAGAATAATCTGCATGTTCATATGCATATAATTATGTGTTTCGTATATCGTTAACCAGAACTTTCCCCAAGCGTCATGTTCTTACTCGGTTTCGTAATTGGTTCTTTGGCTTTAAATTCATGTAGTTCAAGAAGTTCACATTCAATAGTAGATTTCTGCAAGGTAGCATAGCAAATGAAAACTCAGTAATATTAATGGGGTTTTGGGGTGCCATATGGATTATTTGCCCGGGTGATATTTTCCCCTTCCGTCGCCCCTGATAGTCCGCTTCTTGATTTCAACTAGTTTCTTCTCAACCATTATTCAACGTCGAATAGACCGTTGAATATGTGGACATTTCGGTACATTTACAACGTTAAAATAACCTTTCGGTACTAACGTTTAATGCACGTATTTTCAACATTTGTGTGCTACTGAGGTAATAACTAAACGTCCAGAGAGTTATTGTATACTGTTAAATTAACTTTGGGCATAGGGATGATTGTGTGACACTAACTGATACATTTTCAGATTTTCTCTATATCTGCCAAATATCAACATGGAATTCCTTTGACTTACTTAAAAATAGTTTATTTTACTAAGCCATGTGCAACGATTAACTTCTACTGTATATATACAGACAAGTGACGTAATTCACTTGGATACAGTTCACATGTTCACGCTGTTGTCATTTAAACGAAAACCAGACTCTGTAATGAACTACACCAAAATGACTAGAGTGAGAATAAGTATGTCTTGTTAGAAGCTTGCTTTTGCTAAGAAGTAGGGAGATATATTAGAGAAATTTTGCATATTAATTTTGTTGAAAAACCAGGTGTGAATTTGTCTTGTTTCGTGGAAGCAATGCAACGCCTTGCGGTATTTACCAGAAGTTTTTTTTTAATCGATGTATATTGTTGACATTGATTGTTGTGATTATCAAAGCCACATCTTTACTCTCATCTTTCTTTTTTCTTGCTCTTTGAACCGCAATGGTTAAACTGATTGAGACCGTAAAAAATAAGTGAAACATTCACATAGGTAGGGGGAGCGTGGTTTTGGAGAAATTACTACAGACACCCGAAAATATATTTTTCGCTCCTTCATGGTTCAACTGATCGATACCATTAGCCCAGGAAATGAAGGGCAAAAAGATTAAAATGTCGGAAATAATTGAATCGGTAATTTTAGAAACAGCGTAACTCCAAGTACGCTAATTTTTCAGGAATGACAAAAAAAAAAAAAAAAAAAAAAAAAAAAAACGTTTCTGCTGAAATTTACATCTAGTAATCGAACTTCTGTTTGTTACTATATCAAGTATACCGCTTGCGAAATAAATTGACATGAAAGTAAAGCTTGAAACCTTTCTCCTTCATGCATAAATCGGACGTTGAAGTTGGTGGAGTTACGTTGTTTCTCAAATTAACGAAAATTACATTGCACTTTTGAAACAGTACACTGATTCAGATAATAATTGCAAGTCAAATTTCACTTGAAAATTGTTTAATATAATATCATATTGATTATTGACAGTAGTAACAGTATGAACATTTATTTGTAATGTTTATCAAGCGATAAGAAACGTCTGAAAATAAGCACAACTTTTACAGACAATGGACAGTAAATTTCATGTCTGTTAGACACAATACAATGTAAATTACTTTTAGATAATTCTTTTTACAGAAAAAGAATAAAGTAATGAACGAAACAAAATAGTCTGTGATGTGCTATGAATATTTGTCTGTAATGATAATGAACTACAGAAAAATAGCATGAAATTCACCATTGCGTTAATGAACGATGATGCTATTACCGTTCCAGGAAACTCCGCAGAATATCTGAAATGTCTGAATGAATATATTTGAAATGCAATTCGCTTATCTCTAGGAAACCCTTTGGATTGTGAAGCCATTAAATCTGTCTAATATGTGTACTTGTTCAAACTCAATAATCTTCGAGAAACATACATTCTTGCAAATGCAACAATGTCCAGTTATTCTTGCAGGAACTGTTTGTCCGGCATAATTTACATAGTCAGTACCTTTAACCCGCGATTTTTTTTTATAACTCCACTTTGATATTCACTTCTATTTCTTACACACTTCTTACGTTTTCTAGGATTTTCTATTACAATATTATTCCACATTATTCCAAGATGATATGCAACAACACTTCTTAAATACTGTATCACTACACTCCTGCTTCTTATCACTTGTTGAAATGTAGCATTCATTGTCAAAACAATGGAACGTAAACGTGATAGGATACGATCACGTTGCCAGTCCATGTGATGCTAGATTTGCCAGGTATTAAGAATAGAAACAACAAAACTCCAGGAGTTACGCTGTTTCTAAAATTACCGAAATCTTGTGGTGGCTATTCTACCGAACTAGGAAGGACGAATTACGTCGTTTCTAAACAAAATGATGGCGTTATCCTCAAGGAACTGTTTCAAGCAAAAAACCCAATTTGCGTAAAAAGTGAAGTTACGTCATTTCTAAAATTACCGATTCAATTAGGGGAAAGCTTAATTTTGGCCAGTTGTTACATCACCTCTAGAGGTACATTTTTCAAAACTCCCCGCCCTCCCCCTAACCCTTCGAAACAACAAATTTACAGACTTTCAGTTATTGTATTATATCTCCGTAATCAATAGACATAAAGATAAATATTTTTTGTTATAATTCCTAGATCACAGGCTACAAAAATGTTTATCTAGAGTTTTGCGTTGTTGCTGGTAGTTTTGCCGCAATTTAGATCAAAAGCGCAAAATAACGCTATTTTGCTTTTAATATTTACACTTTTATGATGTAGCTTGCTTAAAACTCGCAATGTCAAAAAAGTGCTCAAGATAAAAGTTGTTGCCTGTTTCATATAGTAGTATAATGGGGAGATCCTCAGGATATTACGGGGGGGCAGTAGCGGCTATGGCCTCCCCCCCTTAGGATTTTTATACACCATGTTTGAATTTGCATCCTCTGCCATTTTTACGAGTCTGTACAACGTGCGGTAGAAGGAGGG
>JAGDQP010040881.1:3264-13611 GCA_022664845.1 Lepisma saccharinum | reverse complement strand
AAAATGATCAAAAAAGTATTTTCTTTCATATTGGCAATACTTTTAACGTCAAGATGTTATTTTGTAAATGTTTCTTTCCATCAATGACATATCTATATATTTTTAAATTTACTTCACAAATATACATATATATATTCCAGTATTGTTTCAGGCCTTTACAGCAATGTGCTTGACAAAAAAATACAAGCACTTTTCATAAACCTATCTTTAACAACATTAGGCCATTTTGAACTTTATCAACACAGAATTTCGAAGTTTATCCTATAAAGGTAACGAAATTAATCTTAGTTGAAAATTAACACACAAAAGCTGACAGCCACAGAGAGTTTTTCTGTGTTAATTTTCAACATTTACCATACACATGGTTATTTGTGAAAAAGTTTAGTATCTGACAACGCTGTACACAGTGATAACAGTAAGGACTGGTTTTCATGAAAGCTTGCGTTGCTTGCGATTTGGGTGAGTAGCGAATGGAAACACGTGTTTCATTGTAAGTTAAGTGTAACACGTGTTTCAATTGTCTATTTACTCAAATCACACGCAAAGTGAGTAACGCAAGCTTTCATGAAAATCAGCCCTACCATTGCAAATGGACTGAGACAACATGTAAATCATTTCGTGTCTTTAGATGTTTTTGCGTTTCTAAACGCACTGTAGGGCATTGTGCCAATAAAGATATTAATTTATGCACTGAATAATGACGCATATATATTGTCACTTGATAAAATAATGATGCGTATATATTGTCACTTAGGAAACAAGGCGCTATTTTGTACACTTCAGTTACTTTTGAACAAAAAACACAGTTTTAAATTTTGAAGTTCCATTTAAAGTCTGTATCAATTCATTAAATTTCTAGTCACTTGGAGGCCGTTTTGTGAGATGCCCTTCAGTTGACTTTAGTGTTTAACTCCATTTTGCCAAAAAGCGGCCATTTTCCCAATGAGGAAAATTCGTTAGGCCTCCGGTGGCCCGCCATCATGGTTGGTGGGCCACCGGCGGCCCGCCGTGTTTTCTTCATGGGGTTGCTTGCTTCAAAGTGACGATATCCTTTTTGCCTGGTTTTTCGTTTTCAAAGTTCTGAGTAAGAAAGAAACGAATGATAATTTTGCAGTACTAAGAGTCTTCACGAACATGTGCGCGCACAGAAATTTAGCATAGTGTAAACTCACCATAACAGCAGGTTTTTTTTTTTTGTCCGAACTTCTTTGTTTGAGAACGAAAATATGCCTATGCTCGAATTTCTATTGAATTTGCCTGGGAAAATATTTATTTGAAACAAGTAGAATTTCTTACGTTAATATATCTTAATAGAGGGTAAAGATGTTAGTTAGCAGTATATTTTTGGCTAATATAGAACACAAGGGAACTTACATGAAAAGGATAGAAGCATATGAACATGTCACCATATATTTATGACTTTTAAAGTCGGCCTCTGAAAATGTCATTATAGTATTCAGCATTCCCTACAAAGTGAAAAATATTTATTGATGATATGATTGTATATATTTTGCCAATGTTAAAACATGTATTTACTAATTTTAATATTGTAAGGTTAAGATAACTGGCCCCATCAGATTCAACTTCATTCCATATTAGATTACGTTGTGTTCGTAATCACAAAACCAACAACAAATACTTTTGTGAGTAAGGACTATTATTTATTCACATTTGCGTCCTTTTAACACTGAGTAATGAGGTATGGTTTTCAGTACATAAGGCAAACAAGCTTTCCGAGCTCTTTTTAAATTTTACTGTGCATTAGGTTGACTTCTCACGTTGCGTGGTCTATCTTTACCCAACAGAAACATTTAAATTTGATCACCGGTCTGTGCTTCATGTAAAAGTGATAAATACTGGTGACATGAATTAAATTATGCAACTTTCCATATTTATTTTTTTTACAATTTTTAATTTACTTTTCGTTCAACATTTCGTATTGTGTTTCATCATAGTTTCTATTCTATAACATTTGTTTAAATGTATGCGATATCTTTTTATTTTATAGTACGTGAAAAACACTTCTTTGTTTAAAGTTCTTTTGAAGCTATGATAACACTGTTTATTATGGTAACTAAGTTCACTGGAATGCCGATGCATATTTAGTTTTATTTAATATTTATGTAGGAAGGATGTTGTTCTTATAAAACAAAGTTCAGTGTCTTTACTAACAGATTACGAGAATTGTAAAAACGTTCATTTTTTAAAATGTTTATTTGTTTCGTTTGTTTCATTATGTTTATTATTTTTATAAAACAAGTTAATTTTTGTGTTTCAATATTTTAATGATTCGAGTGCAATATATGTATTTATATTTATTTGGCACTTCAGCAGGAAAAAATGTCCACTTTTTCAAGATTTGCCTTGAACTATTGGTCAGTCGTTTATATGTATATATATAAAGAGGGGAAAACAATGGAATAACGAAAACAATTCGAACGAACTGGGAAGACTTCCGTAATTTTTTTAAAAAATATTTGTAAATATGCGTGTAATGTTAATCTTCTTCCGGGCCCATCTTCATCATTCGCATCTTCTTTTTGGCCACTTTGGAATACATAATGTCTATAGGTTTTGTAGTATCGTATAGGGAAGGCGCCTGTAAAATAATAAGTGCCGTTCCTAGGACACAGGCTAATGAAAAAATCCATAGAAAAAGTCTGTCTAACACCATGGCAACGTACTTCCAGTCCTCCTCCACCTGTAACAAGAAAAAAGATTGTAAATATAATTAGGTGAAGCAAAGTCTTCGCAAAAGGAGTAGATCTGAAAAACCTTGATATTTCAAAATTAAACACTAATATGTGATTCTTTTCATTTTGACTACCATCTAATAGGTTACCACACACATAATGCCATTGACTTAACCAAGGATGTTGTAATTAGATAGCCCAAAATGAAAAAAATCCGAACGTAACAAAGTCAGCCTGCCATCTTGTTATGCCCAGCTAGAAGTTAGGATAGTCTTTACATAAATTTATTGATGAATGTGCTAATTTGGTTAAACTATTATACTATTAATTAAGCAACTCAAAAAGAGTAAAACCTAATTTTTTTAAATTTTTTTATATAGAGCTGATCATTTCCATTTCAAGTCATTACCATTTTCCTAAATTCTGGTTGCGCACATCAAGTTGGCGGAGTGATGCTGTTACGTTTGAATTCAGGTTTTCAATTTTGTTTTATCTAATTTTAACATCCTTGGTTACATTAATGACGTCACGAGTGAGACAACCTATAAGTTCTGTAAACTTTGGTTGCCTAATATTAAAATCTTATTGGCCATATATAACAATTGGTAGCTTTTCTTTAGTATGCTTCTGGCAGTTTATTGGGCTCCAATATATGCCTAACTCAATTTAGGTTCTTATCTTAATCTCACATTGTCTAGCCTACCTTTATTTGATTTAAGGTGGCTGGTTCCTTCACGGGTGTTGAATAAAAACTAGCATTTAGTTTTTATTTAAATTGTATTTATGGATTAGACAGGCAGTTATGATTAAACCGTGACATGCCTGAGGAAAGATATGTGGCAGGCTTAGCCTAAAGGGCGCATATCTAGTCCTTAAATATAGTTAACTAAAAACTAAATAATTGCTCCCGCAGTACTTCCGTGACTGTATACAGTACAGTAAACTAACTATAGACATATCCAATGGAAACTTGAAATTTGCAGAGAGCACACTTTTGTTTATGATTTTTTTGTGACTACCAAAAGTTTCAAACCGTAAAGTCAAGAAGTTTGCCCATTCGATAAAGTATAGTTAAATGTGAAAAACACTGAAGATTTAACTCCAGATAACCAGATAGAGCTGCCAACTGTTATAGCAGAAATACAGATGTGTTCAAAATTATTGGACTCACTTCAGAGCATTTCAAAGTTTCTTATATCTAATTACGAAAGCCTATAGCATGTAATATCACGGACAAACAACTAATATTTTATCGTGCACTTGTATACATTACAAATAGAGTACATGCATCACTCTTGAACTGCAGATGGCACCATTGGAGGGGTGTTTTGCAGATCATGCTTGAGTTATAATATAGCTTTGTGCCCTTTGAGCCAACAAGTTAGCAATGTACATGTTGTTCTTTACAGTTATATGAGGATACGATATTCATAACTACAAACAATTGCAGCTGATCAGTTTACATTGATTTTAACTTGAAGGTTTGTATACAGTATTTCTATTTTTCTGTGATGTTCTGTAATTTCGACATACTGGGGAAAGCCAGAGAGACTTTCTCCGCGTAAAGTGGAAGTTGTGGAAAGTCTTTTAGATGGATGAAGATATAGACAAAGACTGATTTCTTATAGAGCGATTTATGTAAAAATATGTACGTAGAATTTATGTTTGCGATGAGAGAGAGACAAACAAATCAGCTAAACAGGGTTTGAAGGAGTGGACGAAAACACGAGTTGTCCACCAAGAAGTATTAAAAAACTCAATACTTGGCTCTGAGGAACAGAAAAGCTATTTTAATGACTTAATCATAAATATGTCTGGTTATGGTGCAGGAATTCATCTCGGGAGTGTTACACTAACTCTTTGCTTAGGAGGTAAAAAGTCACACCGACCAAAGAAAAATGGACAAATTACTTCACACAGAGTAAGGATATTTCCGAATGGTCTCGGACACTCCATATGCAAAGAAAAGTCTTCAATATGCACAAGGACTAAAACATTGGACTTCTAATGAATGGAAGAAAATATGTTTCACTATATCTGATGTATGAATGTTGACGGTATGTTCGGCGTTGACTTGGGGAGATGTTCAAGTTGCAATGTGTAAATCATCCGATGTCAATCGTGGTTTGGGGTGTAATGTCTATCATCGAACCTGGGACACTTTACATAATAAAGGAAATAATGCAGCAAGACATACACTAAACGTTCTTTAATACTCCCACAGATTGTAGCCTGATTTGGTGATGACTCATTCACCTTATACATGATAGAGCGCCCTGCCACTCACCAAGTTAACAAATGTCAAAAAATATTATTTACATGTAATAAAACGAGCAAGGAATTTAATAATAGTAATTAGAATTATTTTGAAACATATCCCAATGCAATTTTGTACAAAAAATTAAATTTAAGGAAAATGAATACTAGCAAGGAAACTGTCTCCGGTGGGACAGGAAAATCAGCGTGAAACTTCCACATTGCATTGATGATGTGTTCAAATGAATACTATTGTAGTACTACGTTTCGGAGTTTTGCGGAACACGAGTTACAGGACTTGAAAGTTTTCGAAATTTTGTTCTGAACGCCTGAAGGGTGGGTAATACTTCATACATATGTGTTGAAGTTATGCATTTCCTATTCACTTTTATATAAAAGATTGCGCGGAAGATAATTTAAATGTTAGATTAGAGTTATTGATGAAGTTGGCGTGTTAATTATTTGCTCTGCCAAATGCGAATATTATATAAATACAAGGTGACCCAAAGAAAACTTCCCATCCCGTTAATTTCGTAATCCAGACACACGCCCCTTTTCATTTAAGGGCGAATGTGCTATCGTGGTCAAGCATAACGTTTAATAGTGTAAAATATTACCTTACCTATGCTGCTATGAATAAAAGATAGTGGCGGTCACAGTGAGAGCCACAGTGGCGGTCATAGTGGCTCTCCTCTCCCAACCCGTCTGATCAGCGTGTGAGCAGTAGACCAATCTCCTTCCTCCGGGGAGTACTCATCCACTAGTGGATCAAATGTGGCTGTGATTTATTATTATATGTGTTACCTTCCCTACTAATTTCACTTTATAATATTTGAGAGTTGCAAACACATTTCCCCCCAAAGTTTTCAAAGTAACTAGTAAATGATCACATGCTTTTGTAAATAGAACCTAAAGACCATTGATATAATGTTAACTTGACCCACGTTGTCATTTAAGAATTTTTCACTTTTTGCCACTAGACCACAATAAAATGGGACAGCATGCAATGCTTGACCACGATGGCTCATTCTCGCTTAAAAGGGACGTGTGTCTGGATTCCTCGTGAAAATCAACTGGTTGCAAAATTAACGGGATGGGAAGTTTCCTTTGGGTTACCTTGTATTTATATAATATTTGCATTTGGCAGGGATCAGAGCAATTAACTAACACGTCTACTTCATCAATAGCTTTAATCTAACATTGAGATTATTTTCAGCGCAAGCTTTTATAAAAAAGTGAATGGGAAATACAAAACTTCAACACATATGTATGAAGTGTTGCCTACCCTTCAGAACAAAAATTCGAAAACGTTGAAGTCCTGTGTAACTCATGTCCCGCGAAACTCCGAAACGTATTACTACAGGAGTGTCCATTTGAACACTTCATCAATGCACTGTGGAAGTTCCGTGCTGATTTTCCTGTCCCACCGGAGACAGTTCCCTTGTAAGTCTAATAGCATGTGTAGTAAAAGAATTGAGAATACTTTCCACTATTTAATGAGTTACATAAATATTTAATAGGATAGTTATTTCATATTCTGTTTTAATGTTACAGAAATCGTAAATTCATACGTTCGAGGGCCGCGGTGGCTCAGTGGTAGAGCAATAACCTCGATCCCTGCTCGTACCATGTGGACTTTGTGGTGGACAAACACCATGTGCGTGGGGTTTCTCGGAGTTCTCCCGTTTCCTCCCACTTCCTTCATTTCATCAATCATCCCATCATCATTCAGTTTGCCTGAGTAAAAGTTCAATTGTGTCCTGGGTTGAACACTGACAGAGTTCTCAGCCCTAAGGCCACAAGAAGACCGTTTAATATTGACATTTTTCATTACTAAATCTATAGAACTTGAGGCGCATAATTCGAAAATAAACCTGTTGATATCAACAACATTTATGTATAAAATTGCATGAAATACTTCCTTTCGGTGGTGTAAGTTTCATAATTGAACCTTAGAAAGAACAAAAAATATGAATATAAGCAGAAGACCTCAACAATGGAACGCAGTATCCAAATCAAACTCCCTCTGTTATATTTGCTGTGGGCTTAGAATAGAATTGAATTTATTTTATGGTCTTTAGGCACCTGAGGCTCATGCCGCGGTAGGGTGGGATGAGCGGATGCTGGAAGGTAGTAGATCAGGGCATATTTCATCGGTACCATCCCAGCATTTGTCTGGCGTGATTGAAGACAAACTATGGAAGAAACGTCAGTCAGGTTATAGGCGACCGCTAGGATCGTTCCCAGAACTTCCTATTGTTAAAGTGAACGCACTACCAACTGATTTACTGCCGCTCAGTAGACGTTAGTTATATTATATTTCTGCAAAGAGATCTTCATGCACGTAACATCACATCAGCAAGGTTCATCACAAGCGACATTTAACCTTAAGTGTATAACACTTGCATTATTAATTCAATAGAATTATTAATTTCTTATGATTATGTCATGAATTTTACGTGTCTGTGTACTTATTTGGCCTTAAAGAAAAAGAGAATAAAAAAATCTTTTTAAAGTTGGTACTAAAAATTTTGTTTATGCATGCATATGACTAAAAAAAAGCATGGAGCGCTCTCATATAGTCACTTTATAAATTCTTGAATTGGCACGCCCTATGCTTTTCTTTTTAGTCATGCATGATTTTTTTTAGTACGAATTGTTTGAGAAAATTGTGTCTTTATAAAGTATTTTATTATTTTTTCGAGTTATTTCGGAGTTCGGATACCTTTTCTCAAGCTAATGTTTAGTAACCCAAATCCTAAAGTGTTCTGCAACCAGTCAAAACGCAACATCGTTGCAGTCTAGTATCTATTTTAGGATAAAGAATTCCATATTTTTTTAAAAAAAATATTAAAATATGCTTTTAAAATATTAAAATATATAGAAATATATGAAAGTAACAATTACATATTATATTGTCACCCGACTTACGTCGATGTGCAAAATTTCATCATTCTACGACGTCAGGAAATGAGTTAACGTTGCAAGATTTGAGGACACCACAAACCTTTGTGAACTAATGAAAAGAATGTAAAAAAGTTCGATTTGGAAATATCGATATTCTTTTGTTTCATATTGTATTCGCACATTAATATTTTATTCAGTGTTACATATTCCATGAAGTAAAAAGAGGACACTTTTAGATAGCAATAAATTTACTATGACTTTCTTTTATATATTTTAATTCATCTTTGCATAGTTGTACTTTAAAATTAACTCGAAAAGCTGGATCCTATTTCAATAACAGTCTTTACTTTGTAGAAATTGAAGAGTACAGACAGAGTAAATGTGTTTCATGAATATTTCTGCAAACGTTTAAAAAATGGCTTCACTCTTAACTCTGCACTTCGTTTTTTTACTTCGTTTCATGTGCATGATTATTACGTTTAGTGGCACGTAGAAAATCAACTTGAATGGTGAAGAGTGAGAAGAATTTAAACACTTTTAAACATTTGCGTTTCATGAAACTTTTTTATTTGTTTTCTTTTAAATAGAAAAAGTCTTCATTTTACCTGAAATTTTGAAAAAAAAAAAGTGAAATAAAAAATATCTGTGTATTTTCCGAAGAGCAGACTAGTTTTCTAAAAACGAAAACTTTGCATTCTTCACTTTTCCAAATTATTTGTAAAATATTTGTACATGAAACGTAAATAAAAAGAAGCAGAGCTGAAACCGGGTCACTGGCCCAGTAACTCGGGTGACCCGGCCCTAAACTTTACCAGAATGATTCAATCTGGAAAGTACTTTTTGGATGTGTATTGATACGACATAGCGGTCCAAAACCTATCTATTACATGTTTACGTTCTTCCTAAAGGACTGAAATTTCATGTAATCTATTATTTAAGTGAATAAAAACATGAAAAGACATTTTTTTTTTTTTTGCGTTGACTTAAGATATGCACCATCTGTTCCCCTTTTACCCTATCATCTAACATCCTTGGTTAAGTCAATGACATCACATCTGACACAACCTATAATTAATTCTATAAACTTTGGGGGTGACTATGTTGACATAAAATATACATCGATACTCCAAATTTCGACTTACGTCATCCTCTAAAACAATTAGCTTGTAAGTGCGAGATACGAGCGTATTACTGAAGTACACCTTAGCCAAGTTAAATGAAGACCACATAGGAAAAGACTAGCCTCTCAACGTAGAAAGTACCATTTTCGAGCCGGCCGAGTGGTCTGCGGCGGTAGGCCGTCGGCTCGAAGGTCACGGGTTTGAGTCCCGGCAGGGGCATATGTGTGGGATTTTAACAGCTAAAGGCGAATCGTTGACGGGCCGAAGTCCAAAGTTACTAAACTGGCCCATATCAAAATAAAGTTTACCAAAGTTTTTTCCTATTTTCGAAAGCTTGGAAAAACACGTTTTAATCGAGTGTGCAATAAAAAAAAAAAAAAAAAAAAACACCGTACCTAACTTACCTAACCTCCACGCACCTTTGGTCACTAATTTTATTAAATTTCATAATGCGTGTATATATGGGCCATTTTGAAATTTCTTGTACATTTGATGTCCCTGGCCTGTAACTCAAGGTAAACTTCAGTAACTGGAAATATCGTAAAAACGAAATAACGGAGTAATTGATGTAAAGCGCGACACCAAAAGTTCTTATATATTATATATTTTCTCATAATAAGGTTTTATTTGCACCAAACGTGTGAAAATCCCGTGTCCATAGCTACAAGAGACTTCACCATTATGATTTTTTTTTATATGAGGAACAAAAATCTACAAACAAATGGTTTTTATGACTGTCAAAACATAAGTCTTGAGAATAGAAATGCTTACGAAACCAGAGCTATATTTTATAATTAAGAACGTGTTTTGTCCATTTTTGGCGAAATTGAAATAAGAGTGCCTTCAGTTATCTCTTTGAAGCTCCTTTTAACAAGCCATCATGCATGAAAACAACATGTATAGTCCGTCTGCTACGAGAAAATCTTTATTATATGTTCAGGCATACACAATGCTCAATCTGAACTTTTAAAACGCTCTCCTGTAAAATCAATAAAATGGACAAGGCACGTTCTTTTCCGGTTGTCTTCAAATCGTTAATTTATTTTCTCATGTCAGAGTTGGATTTAGATGGTTAAGAGTCCCCCAATTCTGTTTCTGAGCACCGTACACCATTATTTGTGTATCTATCTATTTCTGACTGTCTAAAACTGCAATCTTATCATGATTCCCTCATTCCCTATGCTCTTCCTACTTTCTTGAATTTCGACTTCATTTAAGATCCTCAGCTATCTACGGCTCGGGCTTGGAATGGGTAGGGAAAAGGATGCGGGAAGGAATCGGCAAGGGCCTAAGTTGAAGGTATTTGCATAGTGTGACTAAGGAGAAAACATTGAGAAACCTCAATCAGGATTGTCAGCCTCTGGTATCGA
>JAGDQP010040880.1:0-17124 GCA_022664845.1 Lepisma saccharinum | reverse complement strand
TCGATTCTTTCTATATCAGCTTTCATTTGATTTATTCGAGAACGAATATCCTTAACACCTGCATGAACACTACTGATTTTATACGTTATAAATTGGATAGTATTCACCCAAGCTTTCAAATCAGCTTGTAACTGCGTCTTAGCATTACTTATTTTCTCATCCATAATAGTTTCAATACTCTCTATTCCGCCAACTCCTTTCCTTTCGGATAGAAAACGTGTTGAGTGCATCAATCCCAGGGATTCTGCCATGAGTTTTAGTTATCCCAGTAGCACACATAGGTGTTTCCAACGTTGATTTTAGGTTCATTTCGTTGATTAACCATTACCGGTTGAAAACACATACGTTTAGTTTTAAACTATATTTCAACAAAGACGTCATTGCGTTGATAAGGCGTTACTGCAACGTGTATTCAATATATTATTTTCAAATATGGTATAGATTTTATTTAATGTGTTTCTTTCTAATGTTATGTAAAAAAATATAATTAAAAAACTAATTGAATGACAAAAACTAATTTTTATGTTCTCTTAAGCACGTTGAAAACTGATTGAATTTTAAACTATATTTCAACGAACATAGCATTTCTTTGTTACGGCGTTAATGTGACGTACCTTCAACTATCGTTCATAATGTCCTAGATTTCGTTTCACACTTCTAATTTAATTGCTTAAACATTATAATTAAAAGCGTTTAATCTGACTACGAGCCAACTGATTTGGTGTGAGTGTATCACTGTTTATATAGATTTTGTTGCGATGATGTTCTGAACCTAAAATCCATAAATCAATTCAATTTGGGCCCTGATGAAATCCCTAAGGAGAACATTGTAGCTATTGTGATGCTTGGGACTCTTTCGTAAGATGGAGGCCATTCCTCAGATGGAATTAAAATCTCAGACCAACCATGCCGTTCCGATTTACTCTTTATATCACTTCCCACCAAACGAATACAAGAACATCGCCGTAATCAAAGCAATATCTCCCCTTCCTGCCTACTGAGCATAGAGGAAATAAAATATTTATTTAATGCTCTATGAACGTACGTTCCAGATTTTGGGAGCTATATTATTTCGGGGAATGGCACAGCCATAATTTTCAAAGAATTTATTGATTTGTTATTAACTTGCGAAACGAGCTTCTAAGGACTGAAAGTCGTTTTTGGTAACGTAGGTTCCGAGAAAATCCGTTCAATGTATTCCAGCATGAATTGAACCTGTACGCGCAAAGAAAGCGAGCGTTCTAACATCTTGGCTCTGAGTTCTCATTGTCTTTGTGTTAAGGAGATTACACCGCTTCGGAAGTGAATATTATTTCCTTATCCTGTAATTTTTATGTAATATTCTTTGTTTAATTGAATTAATTTAATTTATGGCATTCAGGCATCTAAGACTCAGACTGGGGAAGGGGAGGGGAAATATTACAGGAAGATATCAGCCTGAAGGTACCATCCCGGCATTTGCCTGGTGTGACTGAGGAAAAACCCTGGACGGACCTCAGTCAACATGGTCGCCCACTGGGATTGAACCCACGACCTCCCGAATGCTAAGCCAACGCTCTACCACTGAGCTACGACAGCTCTTTTGTGATTACACTTTTTGTTTCCTCTCTTTAATTGGCGTGAACGGGATTCGAACTCGTCATATTTCGGTTACTAGTACGGCATGCTAACCTCTGGATACATCGTGTAATTACCTTACAAAGAACAACAATGGACAATGTGTGACACAATATGTTACATTAGATATAGACTTTTCACTACCCTTCCAAGACCAATGAGACCAATGTCTGACATTCGTTGCGTCATGCATCTTCCATTAAAATACCAAAAATATTCTCTTGCGCATTCCTTTCTTTAATAGAAAATCAACTAACAGGTCCCTTCCACGTCCGACCCTTCCACTTTCTTTCATAAAGGCCTTATAAGTGTTCGAATCATAGTCTGAATTGGTAACACTACTTCCGACAACGAGTTGTTCCTGTAAACACGAATGTTTTGATGATACTGGCGTCATCACAACAAATGCGTTTTCTCTTCAATATATTTTGTGTCAGTCAAATGTTGCCACAGTCTCGACACACAAACTTCCGTAACTCACTAGAAAATGTATTATCAAATACAGGAGCCTGAAGCAAAGAAAAAAGAAGAAGAAAGTTGGGCTTTTGATTCAGTTCTGCTCAACTGAGCTATATGTGCAGGTCTTGGTTTCAAGACGGATGTGTAATGCACGCTGTTTGTAAGAGAAAACTCACAAAAGAAATAGCCAATTGCACAGCCGGCCACTGTCTTTATCACGTGACTGATAAATAGATTGTGTGTTAAATCGCCTTTTTCTTTAGAAAAAAAAAGACTGTTCTTTCAGTATGATTTTAACAGCAAGCAAAAGCTTTTTCACCACCCATATAACCATTTTTTACCGTTTAGAAAACTAAAAGCCAATTAAATTCAACGGTGAAATATAGTATTGAAAAAAAACTTCGAGTGTGAGCATGAAGGTAAAGGGTGAGTCGAGGGTGAAGGCGGGACCAGTTGGTAGAGCGCTCACCTATAGTGCTGGGGGTCCTCGGATCGATCAGTGCTCATGCCATGTGAACCTTGTGGAAGACAACACCTTCCCGAATCATTTACCCTCCTATCTTGGCCTGAGCCTTACATGCCTAAAGGTCATAAATTAAACTCAAATTCAAATTGACTGAGGCCCAAGTTCCAGTATAAGGGTGAAGCTAAGATCGTTGTTACACTGTCGAGCTTGCTGATCAGATTGCTCCACAGAGCTTCCTCGACGACACTGATGAACATGCTTGTCGAGGAAGCTGATCAGTAAGCTCTATAGTATTATAGCAAAACAATCGTCAAGCTTCCTCAAGGGTAGGCTCGTCAAGCAAGCTGATCAGCAAGCCTGATACTGTCATGGTGCAAAGTATACTCGTGCTTCCTGGACAGCAAACTCGTCGAATAAACTGTTGAGCAAGCTGATCAACATGCTCGATAGTTTAAAGAGCAACCTCGCCAGGTCCAACCTCGACGTAATCTGACCTAGACGTCAAGACGCGAGGTCGAAGTTGAGTGAGGTTCAGGTCCGGTGTGGTCGAGGATCAAGTTCCATCATGAGTTTCAGGTTGAAATTTTATTTTGAGGTGGATGACACCTTCAAATTTGACTTTGGGTCCTTACCGCATCTTCTCCCCAGCCCTGTCTTAATTATGACATGAGCCATAACTTCATCAAGGTCATAAAGTAATTCAATTCAATTCGAACATTTTGACTATAAGCTTCTCCTGAAGTCAATTAGTGGGACGATGTATTTTAACAGGCTGGTTAAAATGCTATTTGAAAATTGAATGAGAATATTTTGTTTCATTGCGTAATAATCAAAATATATTTTTTATAGCAATATTCTTTTTGGGTTGAACTTCGGCCTAGCCTGTCTTAGAGATAAAGCCTCTCGGCGATTACTTCTGGGAACAATGGTGGTAGTGGCCACGGTGTTAGTTGAGGTACTATCGTGTCATTCGACTAATTTACTAATTCAACTGAGGAATACCCTGGACAACATCAATCAGGATAGCCGGCAGATTGGATCAAACCTGCGTGTTTTCCCATTGCCTATCCCAAGTGCAGGACGTAACCTACAGAAACATGGCGGCCGTGACAAAGACTTATGGGTAACGAAAATAAGTCAGTAGCAGAATTCAGTATTCTGTTGTTATCAGAAAATGAGAAATGTCCTTTTGAAAGCTGTGCCTCAGAATAATAATATTCTGAACTGTTAAAAATTGCCCATTTTTACTTTGGTTTACGTGGACATAATACTAATGTAGATTGTAGAGTTACTGATATCACTGAATTGATAACTACACGCTGGTCCTCAGGACAATAGAATTAAATTAAACTTGTGATTAATTTTTGACATAAATATACTGTGGCGAATGTATGTTACACATAGTACGTCCATATAGTGTATAATCTCTAGTCGTGGGCTGCGGGCAATCATCACAAACTACAATTACTATTACAAAACTTTTGTGTTCTGTACTTTTTTTTACCATTAAACAATTTATCTATTTATGTTTATTATTTTGGAATCAGTATTTTCTATTTGAAAGTCGAGTACAACTAGAAAGCTTGCGACAGCAACTAATCCGAAGGGAACTCTGTGGCGCGAGCAATACGCACTGTTTTCAAAAGTTTCGTGTTAGATTGCTAAATCTCAGACGAAAATATGCTGCGGGAGGGCCGAAGGAACCGTATACCGCGTATCACATATGCCAAATCGGACCTTTTGCGATAAGAGTAGCTTAACAAGTACTAAAATTAACACCAGAACATTGTTCACTAGTTGTTGTAAATATTTATTTGTAAAACTACGGTCAATTGATCCAACATGAAAATCAATTGGGGCCGCGGTGGTTCAGTACCGATCCGGGTGGTCGAGCTGGCTAATGTTCTGGTCTGGTGACTAAAGGATCGCGGGTTCGATCCCGCTTCGGGCACGGATGTGATTTTAAATGTGTTGTCCGTAGTTTGGATAAATAAGATAAAGGCAAATTAAAGGTCCAAATTGTATAAATAAAATGTAGTGTGTAACAGGAAGTTAAATAAGCAAGTTTTAAAAAAATGGTAGAGCGCTTACCTCTGGTGCTAGGTGTCCTCGGATCGATCCCTGCTCATGCCATGTGGGCTTTGTAGTGGACAAACACCGTGTGCGTGGGTTTTCTCGGAATGCTCCCGTTTCTTCCCACTTTCTTCATTCCATCATCCGTACGGCCTGAGACATAATTGCCTAAAGACCTTAAAGAAAAATCAATTCAATTCAATGAAAATAAATTTGTTGACTTTATGCAGTAACCTCATTATCACAGGAATATTTTTACATGTCTCTTCCCTGCTTGTAACCTACAAGCATTATGTTCGGCACTTTATGGCTGAAAATATTGTAAGCGCAGGCCCTACTTTATTGCCCTGTTACGGGATTACGAAATATCAAACTTCGCTGCACTTGTTTTGTTCGCATGCTTTGCCACACTTGCACCGAGAGGTTATAAGTCAGTTAGTAGAACGTTTAGTTACCAATCGGAAGGTCATGGGAATCATCCCAGTGACCGCCCATCCTGACAGAATTTTCAGGTATTTTCCTCAGTCACATCAGGCAAATGCCGGGATGGTACCCACTAACTAGGTCCTCTCCGACTACTTTCTAACATCCTTTCCCCAACACTATCCCTAAAGCCCATAAATATTTTTAAAAAATGTTCACGCCTGTAAGTTTTGTGCCGATAGTGTCAATACATGAATTTGCCAATAATCAACCACAAACACGGGAATAAATGATATCGAGTCGCTTCCGGAAATACAAAATCGCGGATCTATAAAAGAATCTTCGAAAATTTGGCGTTTTCCTGATTCGCTTTAGAGAGCTCTTCGTCGGCGAATGCAATTCCATTTTTTAACGTGCAAAATGTTTATCTCACATTCTTGTGTTCCTCCGCTCCATACTTGATTCTATCTCAGAGTATTTTTCTTTTATATGATAGTATTATAAAATTAATGAATTACAATCTTGAATGTGGTAATTGGATATAAAATTTCTTAAAATATACATGTCTATTCGTTTCTCTCTATTACAAGAAATCTATTTGGAATTTAAACTTGTTTCATCTCAAATTTCTCTAAGTGATGATAACGCCTGTAATTTATATGATTCCGTAATACACGTTCTCATTCTTTTCCCTGCAAAATGCGTTTGCAGGAAGAATTACATATCCTGGAATGATAAGCATTCAAGGTTATCCACTAATCAAGTTGGGTTGCATATTCAATAGGCGAACACTACCACAATTCATATAGCTGAAATGAGCATTCAAGGGGGTCAAAAATATATGCTCGCGATTGTACATCTGACTCTTGATGTGACCCTAGACAAAGAAGTCCAAAGACGTAAGATCAGTGGAGCATGTTGCCCAGAACCGTGGTGAGCATCGTCCAATCTAGCGTCCTGGGAAAATCTCCTTGAGGTAATCGCGCAAAATATGCAAAAAGTGTAGTGGGGCGTTGTCCTATTGAAACACCACCGAATCCAGATTGTTGTCAGCAAACAATTGGGGCTGCAGGAATTACTGAAGCACGTCCAGATACAATGTTGCCGTGATTGTTGCTTCAGAAAAAAAGAATGAACCGTAAATACGCTGCAGGGTAATGCCTATCCACACTTTCAATTTGGGAGTGTTACGTTCTAATTTCATGACGATGTTTGGTTTTTCTTCAGTCCATAAACTGGTGTTCTGGCGATTGACGAGGCCACAGGTGTGCCAGGTGATTTGAGCAAAACGTGTTTCAACAAATTTTCATTGTTGACTGCCCCAATTAAATCGTGACACATGGTCGTGCGTGCCACATAGTCCTCAGGTTCAAGATGATGGCTAATCTGGATGTTATAGGCCTTTTTCTTCAGTACGACGCGCAAGATTTGCAACACAGCGGACTTTGAGATGCCGTGTTCCCGACTGAGACGACGTGTCGACTCTTTTAGACTCTGTTCGATCGCCTGTCGTATAGTGTCCACAGTTTCCTGCGACGTCGATAGCCGCTCTGATCGTTTCTAGTACCGAACATTCCCAGTTCACTGGAACTTGTTGACCAAACTTCTAATGGTTGTTCGCGTTTGGACTTCTCTATGGTAACGTCGGCGAAACCGTTCTTGGACCCCAGCAAAGGGTAGTCCATTGAGTCTCCACCTTACGACGTATATTCGTTGTTGTAGGGCCAACATCTTTCAGATTACCTGCAATAAGGAGACAAAATTTAGTCCATTGAGTCTCCACCTTGCGACGTATATACGTTGTTGTATGGTCAACACTTTTCAGATTACCTCCGATAAAAAAAATAGCATTTTCCCAGAAGTGGTTAAGGACTTCTCGACACTATATTTTACGTACATTTCCTTCCTAGCTCCCCCCCCCACTACGTCGATGGTAACTATGTAAATATAGTGAAAGTGAAGGGTAAAACGAAATTCTTGGTTGTAAAAATGTTTCAATTTTGAAAACTCACCAAGTGATGGGTCTTTATAAAATGCTGGTGAAATAGAGTAATTTAAAAGAAAATCCTCGAATTCTTAGCTGGGATATATATTTACATAAAACGGCATATTCCAAGGTATTCATTTTACATTTCTATACATTCTTAATTACTTTGATATATAGATTTTAATTCATTTCCGTTAGACAGATGAATACGTCCTGTTTCTAATCTTATGATCCAGAGTAATCTACATAATTAACGGAAGAACCTATAAAAGAGTAAATACAGGGCGCAAAAAGTGTTTAATAATATTTTCTCCTTTATCACCTCGGTCCTTGGCGGTTGAATATAATTATTTATTTACTTACTTATTAACAAGAACCTAGATGCACTAATGACCATCATTTCACACTGAGTTGTCAAACAATAAAGATAAACAATCAATACAAAAAAGTAAAATATGAACAAATGCATTAACAGAAAAATATATCAGGACATAAAGGAAGACAAAATCATTACCTAAACTTAAATTTGACATGGATACCAGTTTTGTTAATGGTTATAAGGTAAAGCAAAATCGAGACAATCTGAAGCTCTGTTATACTGAGATGACAAACTGTAAATTGGGGAACGCTGTATAATAGCAAGCCTGGGCGTTCGCAAAGCAAATAAGTTATTACTGCGAGTGGATGTAACAGGAATTCGAAAAAACAACTTGTGAAGAATATCGGGAATGACCATTAACAATTTCATGGAGATATTTGAAGTCATGTAAATATATAGGTACTAAATGAGGTTCAGTATGAAGGATTTCTAAGAGTTGTTGTTTGTTGAAATTGTGTGTGGATGGGACACGAAAGCGAACAATAGACAAGAAAAAGTTCAAAACTCTGTTAACCTTCGACAGCACTGTGGGAGACGCCATAGCCCAGGTAGGAGAGCAATATTCGAACTGTGGAGATAGCATATAGACCCTTTTAGTAGACATTGTAACATGATCTTCAAAAGTCAGCTTTGAGTTGATCAAAACACCGAGATTTTTATGTGATGAAAATTTGGAAAGACGGGTTGTGTTAAGATGATACGAACTTTAAAGAGGAGATTTCTTAAGGCTAATTGTGAGTGTACTACATTTATCAGTGTTAATTTTGAGTTGCCATGTATCGCACCACGAAGAGAAAATTACAATATCTGACTGCAGTTACGTTCTATCATCAAGAGTTTTAATTACTTTAAAAAGTTTACAGTCACCGACGTACATAAGAATGTTGCTTGAAGATTCAGTGTAGTGGTCCATAAAGTCTTCCATGAGCAGAACAAAAAGCAACGGGCAGAGGACGGAACCCTTTGGTACTCCAGATATAATAGTACAACACTGAGAAGCAGCCCCGGACAGAACAACACGTTACTTGCGGTCAGCTAGGTAATCTTTAATTAAGGATAAGTATTGAACGTGACAGTTAAACATGTGAGACAGTTTATGTGACATATGAGCATGACTAATCGAATCAAAAGCTTTTGTGAGATCAAAGTATATGACATCAAGTTGTGTATTATAAGACAGGCAACTAATGGCGTGTGATTGGGGAATAGACAGATTGGTGAGACAGCTGCTTCGAGGAAGAAATCCATGCTGGGCAGGATGGATGTACCGGAAAGTAAATTTTAAAAGCCTATCCTTAACCATCTTTAGACAGATGATGGACAAGACAGGCAAAAGCGATATGGGTTGGTGACCAAATTTTGTTGGCTGACTTTGGAATAGGTACGATATTGGCATTATTCCATATAGAGTGGAAAGAAGCTTCTGAAAAGCTCCTATTCAAAAGAAAAGTTAAAGATAAGCTAAAGAAGTAGCTGTATTCTTTAGAGAAACAGCTGGAATAGAATCATAACCATAGGCTTTGTAGTGGTAAAGGGATACTGGCAAGCTGTGAACTCCAAATGTATTTGTATTTACAGTTGTCAAAGACCCATCCGTTACAGATCTAACATCAGGAATGTTATTGACCTGTTGACAACAGGTAGTATTGAAAACCGCAGCAAATAAGCGCGCTCTATCAACCCCATTAGCAGTTAAATTATTATACACAATTCCACTGGGACCTGTTCACTACTGGTTTTCTGCTTAATTAGTGACCAGAACGTTTTAGGATTGCTACGTATGTTGTAAGTTTACCCTGTATGTAATCGTTATATTTAGTTCGTAAACGATTTTTAGCAGAATTTCTAAGTAATCTAAAGTTGTTATGCGTATATTCGTTTGGAAATGTTTTCCACAATTCCCAAGCTTTTTTTCTTATTCTCAAGAGCTGCCTTAATTTCATAATCTAACCAGCATTTTTTTTTTAAAAATACGACTCTTTTTATGAGGAACATAGTCTTGAATGACTGCCAGCAAAAATTCAGTGAATGTATCAGTGGCCATTTGAATGTCACCAGATAAGAGAGTACTCCATGGCAAAAGCTGAATTACGTGCCGAATAACAACCCAATTTGTATTCCTCGAATGAGGAGCAAATGACCTGCCAAGACTCCTCGGAGACTTGGAGTAAGTGGGAAGTGTAAACATAATATCATGGGGCTCATCATCAGATGTAAGTATATTCATAGAGGGAGTAATTTTACAAGTAGTCAAAGTTGATAACACATAATCTAATTTGCTATCTTTTCTAGTTTTAAACATATTATGTTGTCTGAGATCTGAGGTCCGGCAATGAATAAAATTGTCTATGAACCAGGAGCTGTTTTTATATTTTGGTACACCATGTTTCCAAGTGAGAAATATATTTCTCTACTAGCTGGTATGTCGGCACGTTAGCGTGAAGTGAAACACAAGGGCAACAATAACAGATCCACTACTACTATAATTACAACTATCAACAACTATACTTCTACTTCAACTATACTTCTAACAACAACTTCTACTACTACAACTACTATTAATAGCAATATTTACCCATATTTTACATAGTACGTTTTGTTGAAATAATACACATTTATTTACTTATAGCATTAGATTTTATGTGCTTTTCCAGAGTAAATCTGAGTATTTCTGTTCACGACAATCAAAATGTTAATTAAACATGTCCAAACTATTTATTTAATTCACATTGTTGTTCAAAATTGACCATTATAAAACTTTACTTATGTGAATTTCATAAACAAAGTAATGACTGTTTTACTGTGCTTAGCCCGTTTGTAGGGCGATGGCAATCTTTAAATGCTTTAGTTAATTCCCATAGGCCCTAAGGGTTCTGTGTGCTAAATTTGATCGCATAGTAGAGGTGAGAAAAAATTAGTACTCAAAAGACTTTAGTCAGCAAACGTGTACTTGTCGGGACAAATAGTGATTCCTCCACACTCCCTTGTTGGGATGTAAAACCCTGTAAATTCATGAGTATACACCCGGAGATTTAAATGTCGAGTTTAGAAAACAAAAACAACAATCCTGAAAACCTCCAGATATGTCCCCGATTTTTTTTGTTCATGCCCCTGAAACTCATCGCGTTATTTGTAAGCAGAATGGGGGAAATTCCTCGGCATCTCGTGAATTTGCGTTGCTACTTCACTTACCCTCTTTGTTGTATGAAGTGAAAACCAGTGTATTTACGTCCAATATTCCAACAGACGCGAGTATGCTTATTATAGTATAATTATTAACCTCCCTAGCTCTTCCGGTGAAAAATAACATGCTGCCGAAACTGAAAGTTCTGACTGTCGATCTGGTGATCGACAAGTATGCTTTACTGACTAAATGCAATGTACAAATTGTAATTATATTAATTAAAATAGGGCCCCTTGTTTTCATTGTTATTAACCAAAGCAAGAAATTACACAAATTTCTAGGAAGAAATTTGCAAAAGTAGGGAGAAAAAACAAATCACTGGGCAATTCACTTTCTCTATTTTTAGTATTTTCGTATCCAACGTTGACTCTTTGGTCAATTCTACAAAATTTATGTTACAAATAATAAACGGCTTTAATGTATCCTGAAATTTTAACGAAGATCTGTACCATAGCTTATTCTCAATACAATAAGCTAAGATATGGAAATTTAGTACCACAACATGTCGTTGCCTGAAAATAAAATAGCATGAGCAGACAATATGTCGTCCAAACACATCACGGTATCATCTATTACATCGCTACTGCCTTCCGTTGAACGTGTGACCAATTTTGTTCGAAAGGACACCAAATATAACGTATTACATTAGAATTACTACGGATCGCGAAAGCACGACACCACTTAATGATTTCCAAATTCATGACTACACGTGAGCGAAGCTGCGGCCTTAGTATCAAAGAGGTTACGAAGTTGTTTGGAACACGGATCAAGTTTTCGGATGCGTGCTAATTATTCTGGACGCTTCAATAATTCCGCAATAATAGACAACACTAACAGAACATTCTTCGTTTAAATAACGGAAAGCAATTTCTTATTTTCTCAACATCCGTAAACTCTACGGTCAGTAACATTTAAAATATACTCATCTAAAGTCTATTTGCTAAAGTTTTAGGAAGACCGTGGGTGCGAGAGCATAGTCTTTCAAGGGCTTTAGTTATGTTTAATGGTTTTGTTTTGATGCAGCCTTTTCGTTCATAAATCAATTGGTCACCTTTTGCCTACTCTGTTTCTAACTCATATTACAAAATAAAGCGGGGTTCCTTGAAAGAGTATGACCAAAATAAGGCTTAAAACCCATTTTTCGTTTCGATAAGCTAGAACAAATGAGAAAATAGGTTTAATGTAAATGATGTGAACATACAAATGCTGTGTCCTACTTTTTATAAGACAAAGAATATTTTGAAGTGTTGATTTTTATAATTATGGTCTTAACGAAAGACTTACTTATCTATTTACGTTCATACTAAATTACATTTACGTTTAATAATGAGTTTTAATAGTATATGTATCATTTCAGTGCCATCGGTTGATTATACTTTTACAGTGGAAAATGTAACTGAATCCTCCTTTGAAATAGAGTGGCAGGTAAGGTAATCCAAGTCAGTTAGAACAAGGTAGATGTGTTACTTATATGTATCTTTGTTGTGCCTGGGTGCGTACGTGAGAGTGAGTAAAAGAGAGAAATATTATGAGGGAGAGTGAAAGACAGGTAGAGCTGTACAAGAAGAGACACGTTTTAAGTATGCGTATTTATTTTCATCATGATGCTAGCTTAGCATTAAACATAATGCTGGACTTTCAGATGTAAATTTGGCATAAGGTAGAAACGTGGGCAATTTAAACAAAGCGGAACGTTTTTAAAATATTGAAGTCTTATATGTCATATCTTAATTTAATAAAGTTTCATTTTTATAACTTTACTTCAATAGTTACAGACTAAAACTTGGATGCGAGTAAATAATTAGAAACATGTGATAGCTTCACGCATCTGTTCATTTAAATAATTATCAATCTCTAAGTCTGCTTCTGTTTCTTAATATGTACCATAAGTCGGCTTCAGTGTGCAATATTGGCATTACCCTGGCAGGGGTGCGAAAAACAGGAAACATTAGTATGATTAAGTGCTACATGATTCCCGCTCAACCTCCAGAGTTCCTGAAACAGTCCACTTTACACATGAACGAAATATGCACAAAATTGTGATGCTCATTCCTAACTAACACATATTTTTTCACTAATTAGTTTCTACCTGAAACGTAAGCCATTGACGATTTTTTATGTATGCACTTGAATCTCACGAATGTGAAACCCTGTTAGTGACACATTAGTACAAAGTGGAATTAAATTTTATTCGGCACGTTATTTTCCTGTAATAAATAACTATCTTCTATTAGCCTATTAGACACGGTTGTAAGCCTTATTGTTTTCTAATATAATTTCATTAGATCTGATTTTGCGCTGTATACACCTTCAAATAGACAGATAGCTCCTGTTTTTGCTAGATTCTCATCTTCAATTCGGAACTCTTAATATGGTAAATGCAAGCTTTAGAAAAGAACTCTCATTCAAATTAAGTTAACAATTCTCCAGAATTGTTAAAGAAGCGTTAATATTATGTGTATTACAACTTAGAATTTAATTTCTTCCCCCTCTGGTCGTCTTAGAGATTTTGCAATATTTCTGAATTAACGTCCGTTCCCTCATGACAAATAAATATTATAAATATAATAATTTTATGAGTACAATGTTTTATCTTTGCATCAGAAATTTGTCTCGTTCGGAAACAGTTTTAGTTCAAAATCAAAGATCACCTTTGAAGTACAGTATTCTGCTTTAAAAATATGAAAAAAACGAAACATAAATTTTAGACTCTGTTTAAATTTTGTTTTCAGTCCAACCACTCTGATCCAAGAGATTGCCAAATCAACTATTATGAAGTCTACGTTAGAGGAGATTGGAAGTGGAGTTCACATAGAAGACAAGAGACAAATATTATATTCTTTGACAAAATGCCTTATACAAGATACGAAGTAAAAGTGAAAGTTATCACAGTTGAAGGTTATAGTGCTGTTTCTGATATTGTAACAGTGACAACCAAACCTGGCGGTGAGTTTAGTTTAAGTTTATAGTCTGTAAGATTTCAAGCTAACACGAATTGTATGTAAAACATTAGAATAATGTGTTAATCCTCTGCATATTTATGTGGTTACTAAAATATATGTAAAATATGTAAGTAATTGCTAAACAATCACACAACAATATTCTTGCAAATGCTATCTGTGGACACTATACATTAATAACGATTTTATATTAGTTCAAATGACACACATACAGCTAGAGGTTATCGACAGTTAGAAGTATCAAGTAAGACCATCACGCTGAGATCAATTATCATAGCAAAATATTAAGAATTAGAATAAAACTCAAATTTTCGATGATGTTTAGGGCATGGAACTAGATAGTTGATGATTGTGACTACACGCTCCGAAGTTATTATTTGAGACTCATACGTTTTGATTAAGAAACACGTATTAATTTACAGCTGAACCTCTACAATCCACTGTGTTGTAGTATATCTGAGGTATGGGAACAGTAGTACAGTTTAACATAGTATTATCCGCATTCTATGGTAATGCTGTAACTCTAGAAGCGTACATGAATATCGTAAAGAATGAAATCTTCCCAAATGCGAGAATGTTTAATATGATTGCTTCATACTATTTTCAAAAATCGTAACGCTACGTTATATAATATAGCAGACATTTTACTCTTTTCTTTTGAAAATAGACAGCAACATATTAGGTTATATTTTGACTAAAATCATAACTTGAAATTCCTCGTGGAAAGTGCGAGATTAAGGAATCGCAAAAATTGATAGCTTTATATTATATCCATAGGAAAGACTCAAATTCTCTCTTCATCCATCATTTTACTAATCCTTCAAGTCTTACTGAGTTTGACTAGAGAATAGAAATAAAAATAAATTTCAAATTTAGTGATTTTTTTAAACTTCCAACATACTCAAGTAACTTAGACATATGTTTTTGAGTTTTGCAAATTATTTATTTTTTCCTCAATAATTTCTTTCCTATAGAATCGATTCACAGGAAAACTGAATCGACGAAAAAAACTCAGGTAGGAACGTCTAGCATAGCTCAGTTGTGTTTGTTCCCGTATACGTCTCAATTCTGTACAGTAAATCACAATGATAGTAACAAAGCATAGATTTCCGAGAAAACTTGATACGAATAACGCAGATATTGTACACAATTAGCTGAACAGGTAAAACCTTAGTTTAAACAGTTTTCTTTTTAATTTAAAATATAAACCTAACGTTCTAATAGCAATGTTTCAAGTATTGTTTTAAATGTCTTAGTAAGTAATTTATTAATTATTTTTTACAATACCTTATAGTGTGAGCGATAAATGTACAATCTCCTGCAAAGAACTTGAAATTAAATTTTTGCTAAGATATTCTACTATCAATTTCTCTCAATATAAATTCTGATAATGTAAAACTTAAAAAAAATATATAATGAATAATTTTATTTCTTTTAGTATCCGATGGTGTAACAAATTTAAGAATAGAAGACAATTCACCTAAAGGATTTAAAATTGTTTGGGGTCCGCCAACCCACAGACATGGAATCATAAGTCATTATCATGTTTCCTATCAGGTATGTGCATCGGTGTTTAATCTTTGCTTAGAATACTGTATATATAGAAACCCTCGTTTTAGCAGATATTAAATAAATATAATATATATAACAAGATCAATCAATATTAGACAATAAAAGAAAGATCTTATGCATGTTTGTTGTTAAATGGAGCTCTTTTCTTAGAATGGCAAGAATAAACTTTATTTAGTGTTTTATTACATTCCTACTGAAAGAGTGTTGCTACTCTACACATATATTTTAAACATTAAGCTATCAAGCAACGCTAGTTACAAATGGAACTATTCTCTTACATTAATTTGACTGGTCCCCAGTTTAGAATGGGTTTTTCTCAATTGGTTCCACGCAAAGTTTAATAAAAAATAATTCAGTAATAGCTGCTTGTAATCACGACACTTGGCAAGAGAACCTGATATTTTGTCTAATAATATTTACATGTACTTCGATCGCGGAGCAACAGAGGATTAAATTAACTACTTTCTCTTGCCATCGAAAGTAATATTATTTTAGATTCTATACATTACATAATTAACTTTTTCACTTTCTTTGCTATAATGCAATATATAACATTGCAATTTTATTTAAATTGATCATACAAAAGAAATGTTATCTTTGGATTTTGCATTTCAACAGAAGGCACTGTTCAACTGCGTATTTTTTGTGAATCGAAATTGGTTATAAAATATTACTATGCGAAATAAGAAACATCTTATCGACAACGTTTTCATCAAACAGAAATACTTATTATTTCGTTTTACTTTACCTATGTTCTTATCAACGAGCTGTTACAATTGGTCATTCAACTTTCATGATATTTGCTTATTCATACTGTTTTCATAGTTTAATTTGGTACAGTACAGGAACTGAATAAAATCACATTTAAATTTTAACAATTATTTCCATACATCTTTATCGCCAGACTTTTGCTGGTATGTTAATTGGAATTAAAAAAATCAATTCATTGAAAAAAATCGTTTATTTGTCTTATATAATTGTAAGAAAGAACTATACGCTTATAATACACACTACCTGAAATAAGGGATGTAAAAATAAAATAAAAGGAAAATAATTTATTGAGCTACTCGTAATAAGAAAATTTGTAATGTATGTAGTTTTCCTACCACGTTGGCGTATTAAAATAATATACCGTTTTATTTCTCTCCAAATAATTTTTTCTGTCAGAAGGAGCACATGCCATTATACTTTTCAGTTTTAGAAATAAACTCTTTTCAAACAGCCAGGAATATTTTTATCCGCAATCAGAAAACTACTATTCTTGACTGATTTCTGTATTCTGTAAAATTAGTGAAAAGAATATGGGGGAGGGAAAATATCACCGCTATCACTATTAGATTTCTTGTGTTTATGATAAAAGCAACATACAAAATATATTAATCTTCCAATGCTAGTCGGAAGGGAACCGAACGTACGTTTAACTTGCGGTTGTCTTTTTCTAATTGCGTTACCAGCTTCTATGTCTTTTATCTTCATATTTTTAAGCTTGACACAATAACGAAGTGATTTATTCATGTATGCATATATTAGTTTTTCATTAATCTTCTTGATGCTCTAAGTTGAATCGTATATATATCATAGAGTCTTTAGCGTAGTTTATATATATATATAAGACGAAACATTCGTTCATTCATTAAATAGCGCTTTCATTGTACAATAATGCACTCACTTATTCATATCGCATAATGCCATCCGTGTATATTATGTGTCAAAACACTATGACTGGCTGAAGTAATTCGTACATATAATGTAGGACGTTCATGTCTTAAACCATTCATTCCTTTGTTTCTCCATCTTTGCGTACTTCTTAGCGATATATGCTCACATAAAGAGTTTCTACAAATATCAGTATTTGAAATTAGTACATGAGAATCTAATGTTTCTATATACAGAGGATTAATTGATTTTTTAAATATTTTATTCTGGCCAAAACCTCACACGTTGGGAATCTTGTGCAATTGTTTAGACAAATTTCATGTAATTATGTTAAAGGATACTAATAAT
>JAGDQP010040879.1:0-17124 GCA_022664845.1 Lepisma saccharinum | reverse complement strand
GGCCTAAATAGAATAATTCCCCGAGAGTTCCGGCATACATTTCCGAACATACAGACAAAATTTCGAAATATATTTTAAGTATAAATTTTATCTGAGTTGTTATGATCTGCATAACCATCTTGCTTCATGATCTTGTATTCGTGTCTTGATCGTCTTCATCATGATCTTGTATTCGTGTCTTGAAAATTAATATCAATTATATAATATATTTTTGTTTAAAAAAATAATGCAATATTATCGACAATTCTTAAGTATTTGATTTGGTATAGGTTACCCATATTTTAGCCACTATTGCGAAGCTCTTAAATTATATTGAAAAATCATGTCCTTCATTTTTGCTAATGCAAAATTAAGTATTTTTTCTAATAAATGTATGGGTTTATAGTTGCACCATTCCCTCTACAATAGTTTCCGATTCAGCACTGTTGATGGTGTTATATAATTAATACCCTTAGCTAATATTTCTCAGAAGATATTACATGCAAGATTAGGGCATGCGTAGTTCAACATGGTACGGTGATAACGGATAATTCAAATGTTCTGGGCCAATAATAAGTTTCGAAATTTCTATATCATTTAGCTCAGTTAAATGGAGAAGAATTCAGATAAGAAGTTTTAGGAAAGAAGCCAATAACCTTCAAAACAGCAAAAATAATATTTTTAATAGGTGTTTTAACCCAACTTTTCGTATTATATTTGCGCAAACTGTTTCATTGTAATCAGAAATTCCGCGGAAAAGTTTGAATACGAAATCTCATATAAATATGTAATATTCCTGTTACACAACAAATCCATAGAATTGAAGACGAAATTTTGAAAAATGTTCAAATTCAATATTTCATTGATTGCTGGTTTTAAAGCAGCGGCCCGTAGTGATAAAATACGTGTATTGGTTATGTCTTTTTCTGGTTTTCAGAAGGACACTCATGTTACAATTTTAAAAATTATCATTACTATTAAAAAGTCATTATTTCGTAGACACAAACGTTTAGCATTGAAGGTTACTGAGCTCATATAAATTTATTTTCTATTATACAAATTGTATTTTGGGATATCTATTAGACATTAGCTTATAAATTACTCCTGTGGAGGAATTGTCAAATTCCATCCTTTCTCAAGGTTTGTGCTCCAGTTTACGTTAGTTTTTGAATATCTGATCTAATAATTTAACTTTGCATTAGGTTAAATCAAGTTATTTTCGTTGACCTACTTACCTTGAACTGGATTTATTCCGTGGTCGATTTTTAAGTTCAATTAACCGCATACCAGCACATCAATGACCAATTTGTTTAGTTGTGCTAAGAATGCCTTTGAATACAATGCATAACATACTTATAATGTGATTATATTTCTACATTGTATATTGTATTTCTGCATGTCTGTTTTAGTGTAGAAATAAGGCGATACTTGCATATGAATTGCTTGTTTCATATTTTTAAGTTTGTGAAATTTCTATAGGATTATTTTGTGTTAGGGCAGCTGATAATTTAATTTAAGAAAGGAATTTTTAGTTTGACCGTGCTTGCCTTAAACCGTTAATTTACAAGTTTGCAATTCCTGCCAGATATACTTACAACGATCCCAATTCATTAATTCCATAATTCAATTCCAATAGTTACAAAGATCCCTGAAGGCCATATACATTTCAAGATATACACATTACATTAATTGGAGTACAATGCAGAATAACCTAAACATGGTACTTGAATCCTAATTCTTTATAATTGTTTTCGGATCATTTTCAGATTTACGTATCCTTTTTTTTAAATCAAGCCCAACATGCCTTGTAACTGCTACTTTTAACTTTGCTTTAGAACATGCGATTTTAAAAAAATAATGGAGACAAAAGGGGACTATCATTGAATGATTTGAATCAACTTTTCGTATACGCGGATGGTATAGATTTAACAGGGAACGATATAGATGCACTACAAGGCAACACCGATGTCTTAGTAGAAGCGTGCGATGAGACAGGTCTATATGTAAATATAGATACAACAAAATACATTATAACAAGTCGACACAGGGAATGAAGGAAATAAAATTATAAGAATTATAAATGAGGTCATAGAGCAAAATAAAAATACTTGGGAGTATATGTAACAAGCATAAATTAGGTCACGTAAGAAATAAAAAGTTGTTTAGTAACACATGTTTCTGTTCAATCCAAAAACTTCTGTCCTCGTGATTAATATTATGAAAGTTAATATTGAAAATATTGAGAACGTTTGTTCTGCCAGAAATACTTTACGGTTACGAAAGTTGGAGTGCGACCCTAGCAGATGAACATCAATTACGTGTGTTTGAAAATATGGTTTTGAGAAAGATATAGGGCTGAAATATGACGAGATGACTGAAGAATGTAGGTGACTGCATAAACTGCATAAAGATGAACTGCACGGACGACTGTACGATTCACCAGATGTTGTAAACATAATGAAATTACGTCGTCTAAGGTATCTAGTTTGGATGGGGGGAAACTAAGATTATATTCTATCCTGGTTGGAAGGCAGGATGGAAGGAGGACATTGGGAAACCGAGACGTCATTAGGAGGACATTAGAAGAGATATTCGAAAAGTAGATTTCGTAATGAAAACTTGCTTGATGTTGCCCAGGATAGAATCCAATGGCGAACGTTTGTTACTGTGGCGATGAACTTGCGAGTTTCATAAGTCTTAAAATTACTTACTTACTTTTATTAAGTAACATTATAATGAAATAAGAAGATTATACGTTACTTTGATAATGGATTCTTTACTTTTCGTCTTTTGTATGTATGAACTATCCGTGCAACTATATCGAAACATTAATATTAAAACTCACTCTGAATACTATTGTATTCTCAATTTATTTAGCTAAAGTTCTATCACTAACTTAAGTTTCTAAACGAAACTGGACTAGTGTAAGGTTCTCCATTTTTTCTATACGTACCAGCCAGTATATAGCTATTTTAATTCTGATCTATTGCATTTTCTGTGGCTCTATTTCAGATTAATGTGCGCATAACACGTGTACACGAATTGTTGCTTATTTTAATTTTCTTAGTGTTTGTGTTTCATATTCTTCAGTTCCACTTAACTGACGTAATTTGAAAACATTTTTATTATATTATATTACAACTAATTTCGAAATTGTTACGCTTTATGTACCTGCCTACGCTATACTGGCTTTTTCAACGTACGCCGAAATTGTTACAAATGGCACTAACAATATATCAATACGGTAAATTTAAGTATCGTTGGCATTATGATTTATTTATCATTCACTACATTTCGCTACATTTTGTTAAACGGTTTAGCTTTCCAATATTTCCATCTGACAAGTAACACTCACACTCATATCTACAATATATATATATAAAGTTAGCATAAAACCTGAGTTTGTGTGTGATATATTAAATATAATTGGCCAGTTGTTGAAGATAAATTGTTCATATAATAGTCAGATTCTTGTCTGTTGAGATTGATATTAGAGTGTTGAAATAGCATTATATTTTTAGATTGCTAAAAGAAATGGAAAGCAAATACACAGTAATGGGTACGGGGTGAAAGGCGCTACCTTACGGAGGGTATATTCTTCACGGGCGTCATCTAGAAGTCCATTATATTGAATCTCGATTGATTTTCTTAAATGAGAAGGGGGTCGTGCAATAAGTCACTCTGGGTTAGAAGTTGACGAGAAATACGACGTGTCTGAAGTAAGTTTATCTGTATGGGTGAGAGATAAGAGTATGTGACGCTACCTTGACATAATGATACAATATGCTGGAAAGATCTATTTTGCCTTGAAATAACGACAAAAATGAAGCTCAAATGCATACAAACCCATATCGATAGAACACTGTTCCCAGGAACGATTTTTATGCACCTTGTTATATTTGCGTAGTTATTTCGACAAGAAAAGGGTGTTTCTAGGCTATTATATGGTTACCCCACGCTTGCGTTATATAAACCTTTCTATCTCAAAAATACAATTACGGCAAAACTGACTTGACAAACTTACGGTAAAACTGGCAAGAATGACATATTACACAACCCCCTTCCCATTTAATAAAATCAATCGAGATTCAATACGGCGGACTTTAAGATGGCGGCCTTGAAGAATATACCCTCCGTAAGGTAGGGCCTTCTACCCCGTCTCCATTACTGTGTATTTGCTTTCCATTTCTTTCAGTAATTTAAAAATATAATGCTATTTCAACATTTTTATTTAACTCTCCACAGACAAGAATCTTACTATTACATGAACAATTTCTCATCAAAGACTGGCCAATGGCACCAAATATGTCGCACACAATCTCAGTTTTCTATGCTGATGTAAAATATGTATATATCTTCTACAAAGAGAGCCAAGAAAGTTATGCCCCTTTTTGCGGAGGTATGTGTTCAATTGGACCTCACACCGTGAGTTGAATGTGAATGGAGATCAGGCGAAGGTCAGTTGTTGGTGTGGGTATAGCCAGCATACTACCTGGTTGTGGCAGTTCAATTAGACAGTGAATATGCAGAAGGATAGAGTGAACATGCGATCTCCACAGAGCGTCATAAGAACATGTATGCTGTACGAGTTTAAACTGGGGTCAAACGCAGATGCAGCGGGGCAGAAGATATGCCAGGCCTTTGGTGAGGGTATCGTGAATACGCGGACAGTGCAGCGGTGGTTTACCAAGTTTAAGGACGGTAAGGAAAAACTCGAAGACGCACCACGTGCAGTAAGACCAACACAGGTACCAAATGAAGATCTTCAGGCAGCAATTGAGTCGAACAGTGGCCAGATATGTGAGGAACTGGGACTACAATTCAGTGTGAGTGGAGAAACCAGTCGGCAGCACCTCCATCAACTTGGGAAGCACTACAAGTTGGGTCGATGGGTCCCACATGATTTGACTTCGGGCCAGAAGGCAACGCGAGCAGTTACATCTGTTTCTTTGCTGTCTCGTCTGAGGAAGGAGCCATTTCTGGACTGGGTGTTGACATGTGATGAGAAGTGGGTCTTGTACGAAGCTCCACGGCGCCGTCATCATTGGTTAGCATCCCATGGACCGGTTTCAAAACAGCCAAAACCATAACTGCACCAGAAGAAGGTCCTCCTGTGTGTTTGGTGGACTGCTCGCGGCATCGTGCATCGGGAACTGCGACCAGCTGGTCAGAGCATCAATGCAACTGTGTACTGTCAGCAGTTGAGCCGTGTTCAAGAAAAACTCAAAACTCTGGAGCCAGCACTTCTGAATCACAAAGGGGTCTTCCTGTTACAGGACAACGCTAAGCATCACGTGGGTAGGATGACCGGAGCACCATTCTACGCCTTGGATGGGAAACACTATTGCATACGCCATACTCCCCGGACATTGCACCGTCCGATTTTCACCTGTTTCATTCCTTGGACAATCACCTTAGAGGACGCCAGTTCAAATCTCTAGTAGAGGTGCAAAATGCATTTGATACCTTCTTCACTTCACGGCCCACCAAGTTCTACCGCGATGGAATCCATGGCCTTCCAGAACGTTGGCAGAAGGTTGTCGATGCTGATGGGGACTATTTGTTATCTTCCAGGCACGTCTTAGAAGACATATCGATTTTCGGATGTGGTTTGTGAAAAAGGGACAACTTTCTGACTTACCTTATAGATCTGAATGCCCACTCGAAATAGTGTTACTTGTGAGAGCAATGATGCTGGTTTTTATCGTCCCTATTCAACGACATTTATAGAACTAACAGCTAGTAGGTTACATTTTGCGTGACGTCACTAACTTGTCCAATGATGTTAGAATTAGAAGATAGGCCAAATAAAACAAATGAATCACACAGTAACATCAGATCGTCATCTTGGTGTTTACAGCCAGTATTTAAGAATGTTTTTACTAACTCTCTCAGATAACCGATTTCGCAAGTTTACCACCTAAGTAAGAAACACGTAAGTTAATTGATAGGTGCTTACTCAAAACTAGATATGTTCCAAATATGTCTTTTATGTTCAGAATATTATAAAACCATATGAATGCACGTGTCAATTACACTTCCATTTGAATTTATATATGGTCTTAAAATTGTGTTTTCATAACATTTGATAGAATTAGTAGTTTCTCTTGGAGTGTCCAAAACTCGTATATCAGGTTAACGTCTTTTAATTTTGAAAGTTCAATCAGATCCGTTTTCAGCTGTTCACTAACAAACTCGTGAATTGTCGAAAGCAAGTTTTCGCTAATGTCCTTTGCGGATCCACTCAGTTGCTTCCTGGGGTCATTGACCGCCGACTGGTGTCCCTCCGGGTTCCTTGAGCGCTCACCCCCTCTCTCTCTCTGGTTGATCTGCGTGGCGTTACCTCTGCAGCTCGTTGTTGCTTCGTGTTCGGAGGCTTTGGGATATTGAGCTTTTTTATGAAAAAAAAATAATAATTATGCACTAAATAATAACTTTACACTGGGGATGTTTAGCTTTTCTTGTGTACGTGGGATTAACGCAGCAGATACTATATTTTAAACGCACTTTACATATCTTTTTACACCTACACATCACTTAACTTGTGGACACGACGTTACTGCGTCCTCAGCACGGTAGCCATCTCTCGCGTATTAAAGGAGGTTTATTCATCTGTATCAAACACATGCTCCACTCCGACTGTATTCCAATATCTTTCTCTGAATAAAAACTGTTATTCTAATCAGTATTCGCATTTGTTCCCTCACAATTACCACATACTTTGATAGAAAGAGATAGCTTATGCGTTTATAGAATGTAGAAGTGTGTCCGCCAATAGCTCTTGCTTGATGTTATAAGTATATAAATTCCAATATATTTTAGACAGACCCTTATAATAACAAAATGCTTTTCCCTGTTCTATGCATAGGTTTGGTATTGATACCTTGATATTAAAAGAATGTTCTTGCGTTTGTTGAGAATAGTAGGCTCGATGCTTACGTGTACTGGAAGTCCATATGAGTTACGTCCGCAGACTTTACTTATTGTTATCTTCTTAACAATCTCTTAAGGATAGTAGAAAAATAAATTAATGATAAGAAAATCTTCAGTTATGGATGTAAATATATATATTGAGATTGATAATTGACGATAGAATAGAAATATGCCCAAGTAGCATGTGTTAATAGTCGCAATTAACAATGTAAATATATGCATGAGCTGTTTAAGAAACCTTTTTTTTCGACTGGGATGATGTATTAATTGCCATTTGACCAATAATGTTGAAACCACTGCTGACAAGTCATTAAAAACACAGGATTTCCTTGCCGGCCGGGTGGTCGAGCGGTCTGCGGCGGTAGGCTATCGACTCAACGGTCCCGGGTTCGAGTCCCGGCAGGGGCATGGGTGTGGATTTTAACACTTAACAGCTAAAGGCAAATCGTGACGGGCCGAAGTCCAAAGTTACTAAAACTGGCCCATATAAAAATAAAGTTTACCAAAGTTTTTACAGGATTTCCTTAGGCAATACCAATGAATAAATTTACTAAACAATACGATTTTTTATAATCATATAACGTGCGAGTACTTTTCCCATGTAGCTTGAAAATTAACAAAATTGCTTTGAAATATATTTACTTTTGAGCTCTAGTCGTATCCAAAATAATCGTTTTAAATTCAGAAAGTACTTAGCCGAAGTAGTATAATTCATTAAATATTACACGTTTTTATCTGTGTCGTATTCCTTGAACACCTACAAACACTAAATACTGAGCTATCTTTATTAAAATACGCTGACGTTTTCAAAGTAAAAATACTGCGATTCCTTTTAATCCTCAGTTATTCCCTATTATGTCCTTACAATATATTGAATAACCCAATAAAATACTTTGAATATTCCTAATATATTTCGGTTTTGTGGGAAAAAAAGAAAAAAAAATATGTTTTGAATTTGCACGTACTTCCTATGCGTAGCGACATGGAATCAAGTTGACTAAAGTTTGCCAGTATGAATAAACACTAGCGATGCGGATTTTGCAGGGGTTCCACGGAGCTTCCTTGCCCTTGTGCTGCTTTGGACGTGTCATTTTTTTCTGTATACCTTCCAGTTACTTTGGTACGTAACAGTGTCCACAAAATTAACTCTTTACAGGGATTCCACCACTGTTTTCAGCTTGCGGGATTGTAAAATCATTTGGTAGGATGTAAGTGGAGTTTTACATGGTTTCTATCAATTTTTGACGTATTTTTAAGGCTGAATTTACTATATCAGATGGTATAGAATAAAGCATTAACACATTCGTTAAGTAAAACATATTTGAGTAGAAATATTTATATTTTACATCTACAATTAACTTGATCAACATAATGAGAAATAAATCCACGTGTTGAATTAATTAATACTTAGCTTTAGACAATTGATTTCATTCATGTTTTTATTTTCATGGCACTTTTCTAGAAATATATATAAAAATATTTAATTTAATTTTGTGATAATACTAGCGCCATCTGCGGCAGCATGGTGATGTATTTTCTCTTCAAGATGATTCGGTTGATACTTTACATATATTTGTGCTATACGATTAGCGTATTTTCCTAGGTTGTCCAATGTGAACAATCACATTGTGCGTTATATTTATTATCCGTCAATTTTTATTCAGTTTGAATATAAGCCGCCGTCCAAAGCTATATAAATGTAGTCAATATCTAACCATGTGTGGAATAACATATTCTAGGAGTTAATAATGTTTCTATAAATTTACCACCGTTTGTAATCAAATTATGTAATAATGTATTAATCTAAATCGTGTAATGCTTCGAATACCGATCATTTGTTTTAAAAGCTGATTTCATGTAACAGATATTTACTACTAATATATAACTTTATTTATTTAGATTTTAGAATCCTTATGTTACCTTATGTGTTTTAGCATTAACAAAGATCGTTAATGATTATTCAAATTTATTTGTAACATTTAATACAGCTCCTAGAAACAAAGTAAATATGTAAAAATGCATTATTTTTTCCCATGGTTTCCTTGATTTCTTATGAAATTGGTTTAACGTTACGAAAGCTCTTGTTTTGGATCTGTCTTCCTCAAGTATTAACTGGTTATATTCTTTCTTAGTTAAATCTGAGAAAAGTGTTTCATTAAGTTTATATTCGTTCCATATTATCTTCTGTGTATAATGACAACGGTCGATAACGTTCTTTAGCTTGTTTTGGAAGCACGAACATCAGATTCTTTTTCTTCCTGTTTGAATAATTCTTCCACGTGCTTCCTCTTTGTGTTATTACCTGTAATCATCCAGGATGGATAGCAAAACATGTTCAAAGAAAGAATTGGTCTGTAAAACTTGATCGACAACAAATATATAGATAAAAGAAATAAGTTACCACAAATGGAAAACTAATTTCTTAGTTGATATTTTGTTTTTCGTGGAATAATATTTGTAAATCAGTTATAAACAAAGATTAGGATAGATCAGTTTTGCTACGTATAAAGAAAAGTTGGATCATAATGTGAGTCGTTCCTGACTATACAAAGACGGAAGATTCAATAAGCCATTTTACAAACTTAAATTTTACTGGAGTTCTATTCGATCTTCCAATAACAATTGCCTTGGGAAGCAACTCCGAAAATGTCGAGAAATTATATACGTATGTCACGATAGAACGATTCACTGGCAATGTCATACAATAAAATATTTCTAGAAAGTGATGTAAAAGGAATTTTGGGATATATTTTTTTCTGTTTTGTTTAAAAGTCGGGTCATGTCGCGAATTTGGCTTACCTGTTTCTCATCAACAAATGATGTCAAATGTACAAGAGGATGTTCATTCATAAGTAACAAACATATGCTCTATTCCAATGACAATTCAATATCTTTCGATGAATAAAAAATGCGCTCTTCTAATTAGTATTAACATTTCTTCCCTCACAATTGACCACATGCTTTGATGGACAGCGATAGCTTAAGCATTTATAGATTATAGAAGTATGTCCGGCAATAGCTACTGTTTGATGTTCTACTGTCATAAAATGCAATATATTTGAGACAGATTCTTATAATAACGAAAGGTTCTTACGTTTATTTTTTTACTGTTTTATGTAGAGATTTTGTGTTGATATATCTTGATATTAATATAATGGCTTTGCATTTGCTAAGAATAGTAGACTCAATGCTTACGTCAACTGCAAGTCCATATTAGGCACGTCTGCTGACTTTACTTATAGTTGTTTTCTTAAAAACCTGTTAAGGATAGTAAGGGAAATCAATAAATGATAAGGAAATCTTCAGCTAGATATGTAATTATATATACTCTGATTCATATTTGACGACAAAATAGAAACATACTTACGTACTATGTATTATTATTCATAATTGAGCAATATGCATGATTTGTTTACTAAATTTGTTTTCGACTGCGATGATTAATTAATTGACATTTGACCATTAATGATGAAATTTCACCGCTCGCCAGTCATTAGACACCATTCGATGTCCTTATTAAATCCTAGAAGTAAGGAAATGTGTAGGGTAGAGATAGGTATTTACAAATCAAATCAAATCCAGGAACATATTTACTGTAAAATACGAGTGGTTATAATCATCTATCGTGCGAATATTTTCCCATGTAGCTCTAGTCTAATTCAATGTTTTCAGATTTAATTCAAAAAATTCTTAGCAGAAGTATTAAATTTCATTACATATTACGCGGTTTTCTCCGTGAAGCATTCCTCGAACATATTGAAGCAATAAATACTGGCCTATCTATATTAGAATACGCTAAAGCTTTTAAAGTAAAAACAGTAAAATTTCTTTTAATTCTCAGTCGTTTTCTACTATGTACTTACCATATATTGAATAACCCAGTAAAATAATTGGAATATTCCTCATCTACTTCGATTTGGTTGGTAAAAAGAATAAATTATAATTTTGAATTTGTATTTCAGTTTATTTTTTTACCTTGTAGTAAGTACCCCCACAGCACAAGTATGTAGCGGACTTGATGATTACGTCCAGAGCAAGTCCATATGGTGTACTATTGCGGTATGATATACAAATAGAATGTAGAAGGTTGGTCGCCAATAAGTCCCGTTTGGTGTTCTAAAGAGACGATTCCAATAGATTTAGCCAGTTCTTATAATAAAAAAAAATGTTCATCTGTTTCGGTGGTCTCTCTTTTGCCTACAGGTTTTTTAATTGATCTATATTAATATTAAGATAATATTCTGCCGTTTGCAATGAAGATTTAATGTCATGTTTTATTTCTCTTCGGAATTTTATGTATCTACAATTTCATTAGGATTTTTGGAACCTTAAAAATACAACTGTTGTGTATGTAGTAGCAGCTGTGCCTGATATACCATTTCTTTAATCCTGACGTCCATTCCCAATTCCTAAATAATTGTTTTCACCATGGTTGCAGTATGAGGTTTGGCGTTGCCCATCTGGATAATCATTAAATACCGTCTTGCTCGTCGTTTCCCACTATGCACACCTGAATTTCATTAAGTTTTCGCAAAACAACGTAGACTTTATTGCCAGATTCCTTGGAAGCAGTAACTGATTTATATCTGATTCCATTAAATGGACCAACAAACAATATCTACGTGTATGAAGTTCACTTTTCACACGACGTGTTCCCTTTCTGTTTGAGGTGAGCCATTGTTTCAGTTGAATGACTTGATGTGTAGACAACACTTTATTCTCTCCTTGAAATTCTGAAGGAAAGAGGTTGTTGGCGAGCAGAGCGATAACGATCGAGTAAAAGGCATAGATGACTACAGCTTGGCCTTTGGCATTTGATTAGGATCCGAATGAACTAACGCGTTCAACAAACTCTAATCAAAATCAGATTTCCTTCCAGACTATGATTTGTAGTTCATGTATAACTGTCCCCTCTTGAAACCGCATACCAGCTTTGATCAGTCCTGTCACTAATGGTGTTGTCGCCGTGCACGGCTTACAAGATTTTGCGGCCTGTGAGGTTGGCAGACCTCGATTAAACTCAAGCAACTTAATGTTCATAAATCGCTTGTTCTCGACTTGACACTCTATCTTCAATAACCTGCAACAACAGCAACATCAACAGAAGAAATACAATTGCATTCATACTGATGGCTCTCTTGGTATTGATTAACGGAGGACCATATTCCATATTATGCAGTACGTACAAAATAACAACAGTAACAACTAGTTTCCTGAGATATATTACACCTCGTTTCTTGACAGACACAATTTATGTACCAAGCCTATAAATAAGCATTAATATCCAGGTAAATGCCAAGTAAAAGTAAACATTCCAAAGAGATAACCAAAACGCTAGAAAATAAATACTAAACAACAAAATGATTGATTAGGTAAACGTATAGCGTCTGCATCCACAAGCTTCGGGACTCTCTCAACTTTCTTCTCTTTTTAGCGTCTCTCATTCACCGTGATTCTGCGCTGATATATTGAAATAGTAGTAGTGTTAGTAGTCAATAGGAGTAATACTACTGATATTTGTTGAATTTTAAATAGTCCTAGTGTTGATAGAAGTAAAATACTGCCAGTAGGGAAAATATTGGTAAACGTAGTAGTAGTAGTAAAAGTAGTAACTTAAACAATGATTTTCATTTGTTTCTATTATTGTTGGGAGAGTAGGACAATAATAGCTAGTATTTAATTAATAATGTTAGTCACTAAATTGTTTTATTCGTGAATGCTTTGCATATAGATTATTTTATAGTGTAAGTTTTTTAAACATTTTATTTCAGTTTCAATAATAGTGCCTTTACATAATTGCAATTGTGAAAACATTCTTTCAAAGTCTGTTAAATTGGTAGCAACATATGAAAAATGTCATGCATGGGTTAATTAACAAACAAACAAAAAATAAAAGCGATGATTATGCTTATTAATCTTCGGTTTGATAAAACACTATCAACAACCAGGGTTTGAGCCCGTGACAAAATTAAGTGAATACATTGTTAGTCCACCACGATAACCACTCATACAGCCTATTAAACACTAGGCAGTATTCATTTTACTAGATTTCAACGTAATTTTATGAACTGATACCACATTCAGTGTATCATTTATTGTTTTTATTTTAATATCTCTTTGATATATAATTCGATATTTATTACTGAATGCTTTTTAATATATTTTATAATTATTTGTAGTGGGCTTTAATGTCGCATTAAGTTGATTTGTTTCGGGGGAGTTTTCCTCTACTGCGAGTAAAATAACTTGAATTTAGGAAAATGTGCTCTAAAGGCATGCGATGATCTTTGTGCCAATATCAGTAAAACATCTCATCTTATAACAACGGTCAAAAGGTATGGTGACCAGTCATTGAAAAAACAAAATTCTTTGTTGTATACTAGACTTAATGATAAATATACCCCTTAAGGATAAAGTAATAAAATCTAAGAATATAATTTTTCTGTAAAAATAAGAACAATTGCAATTTATATTACGTGGCTATGTTTGCCCATGTAGCTTGGGAAGAAAACAAAAAAAAATCCTTCTTGGTTAATCTTTGATGTTGAGCTCTAAACTTATTCAATATATTGAGATTAATTCACTGAATATTTTGTTGAATATTAGACTTAAATGAACAGTCAATCTGTTTTTCGCTTGTGTCACACTTAGAAACACTATATTCTATACTATTCTTCTTACAATTTCATTAGCGTTTCCCGAGTAAAACAATAGTATTATTTGAAATTAACACACATAAATTGACAACTGCCGTGACCGGGACTCAAACCTGGGTCTCCCAGTTGCTGGTCGAGTATGCTGTCCATTACACCATCACAGTACGTCAATTGTCTGTCTATGTAGGATACTTCTCACGCTTTAACACTATCCCAGTAGCTGGTTACGAAGTCAAGGCACCCCATATATTTGGAAATTTTTATTGTTGAATTTGTTCTGCAAGAGTGCAATTCGTAATAATAGATGTAATTCCTATTTTTTCCAAGAAATTTGTGTTAGGTAAGTATAGAAGGTAACGCAGAGCAATTGATTACCGCCGCGACCGGGACTCGAACCGGGATCTCCCAGTTGCCGAACTACACAGTTACAGAACAAATTCCTCAATAAAAATCTCCAGTTGTATGGGGTGTCTCGACTTCGTAATCAACTACTGGTGCTGGGAGAGTGTTAAGGTGTGAGGAGTAGTCTATATACACAAACAATTGACGTGCCGAAGTGGTGTAAAGGCCAGCATATTCGGCAAGCAACTGGGAGATCCGAGTTCGGGTCCCAATCGCGGCGGTTGCCATTTTTTCTGTGTTAATGTCAACGCTTACCTAACAGAAGGTTCTTGTGAAAATAATTCCAGCAAATAGTATTATTGGTTTCGCTGTCTGACTGTCCTTATATTATGCTGTTGCAACTACTGGAATACTTGTAATATTCGAAATGCACTTCGCTCTGGCTGGTAAAGAGTGAAAAAATATTTCATATTTGAATTAGAATTTATTAATTGTATTTTAGTATCTCTATCTCAGAACCCGATAGTGTGGGAAAAGGGTACGGAAATCAATGATCCTGGCCTAAACTGAGGTTAATAAATCTGATGAGACTAAGATCATTGTTTGCTGTCACAAGAGCCTCGAAGAATCACTGTCAGGATTCTTCGGCCCCTAGCTACTATAGAACCGAGGATCTCCTGAATGCTAACCCATAGGTTATTCAGTCAGTAGTTTCATTCTGTCTAAAGGACGGAAGTGATGCTAATTCATTATGTGAAAATATGTCTTTCTAAGAGCTAAACTTAAAATATTGATCACAATTCTGAGTTTTAATCTAAAATGATTGCACACAATTTGGAGTAAAAATGTAATAATAGACGGAATTGGTTAAACGCGACGGAAGCGAATAAAATATCAATATTGTATGTGGCAAATCAAACACTACTAAACTATACGCATGTCAGACAAGCATGTGCTTTGTTTGAAAAGTTCGTGACGCCCTGTTTTGTGTTTAGTCGAGTTGATAGTAGCACAAACTGGCGTTGGCGTAGCAATAATGCTTCTCACAACAGAGAAGAAAGCTTTTATATTAGAACATTAACACCGGTCATACCGGGACAACCAGAAACACTACAGATACTTGCTTATTGCCCTTATCGTGAGGGATTTCCGTTTTCGTTGTGTCATAAACTTACCAGTGCAGCTACTAAAGATGTAGCAAGACGGAGCTACACCAAAGACCACAAGGGTTTTAGTTCCTCTTCTGCAACAACGGTCTGGAAAGTGCTTTCCCTTTCAGTGCTGCATGACCCGCCTAAAAATGTTGCCGAATTACAGAATAACGCAAGACCTTTTTCATCTCTTTGCAGCAAACTGTGTTTAGCAACATGTTCAACAGTCGGCGGAATGATATTTTTGAACATTGCGTGGGATGTGAAGGTGGATATTTGGAACATTTGGTGAACAGTTGCTCTTAGATATGTGTGATAGAAGTCATATCGCATGTTCTATTTAACTATTTTGATTTCGCAGCATGGTTGTTATTTCAGTACTGTGTATTTTACCGCATACTGGCACTCTTTTCTCGATTGTTCAAGAAAGGACAAAGTAGGTTATTTTCATTTGGTCTTCAATTGATTTCATTGGCAATCGTTAACAATGATGGCATGTTTCTACAAATAATTATTTATAAGAGATATTTACTTACATAGTATAATAAAAAGAGAGCCTTAACGCTAATATAGTGGGTGATTATTTCTCTTCAGATTGATTTCGTGGATACTTTAAATTGATTGCTCTATAGAATTAGCTTTTATTTCTAGGTTGTCCACAATACAATAAAAGTGTATATTACGTGTACATTAGTAGTTATTCATTTTGTACTTATATCTATTATGAGTCGCTGTGGTTCAGGCAGTAGCGTGTCTGACTACGAATCGGGAGGGTTTCAAATCCCCGCCAGAACACTGGAGATGTTCCTCGTAGTGTTCCCATACTGAGGTGCACTCAACTTCCTATCGAATTGAGTTCCAGAGTGTCGTTGGTATTCCTGGACATCTTGGGAAATAAAAGCGATAGAGTGTGGGACTCACCACACAAACTCACTTCGTACCGCAGATCGAAAATGTGTGGAACGCTACCCGCACATCTCCCATGGGCCGTTAACGCTGTTTACAGCTCGTGCATATCGCACAGCGGATAGCTTTATTTTTTTTACTTATATCTAGAAATATAGTAATCAGTTTATGCTTAAGAAAACCACCTTAAATTCGCAAAATTTAAGATCACGCCTCAACGTTTATAAAATATTATTTCGTAGGAATTAATATCGTTTTCATTTTTCAATATTTTGTAAACTAGTTTTACCCCGAATTTTGTAGCGTTTTGAAAGCTTGACATTCGTTTTAGAAGCTGAGTTAATGTAATAAATATTTACTATATTCTAAAATTTGTTTGCTTGGTTTTTGGCACTCCTACGTTTGCTGAAAACGATTTTATCTCATTGATGTGCGTTAATAATAATTGACATTAATTTGTAATATTTATTAAGGTTGTGCAGACAACTCAGAAATATACTTATTATTTTTATAATTACATGAGTTTTCAATGAAATTGGTTGTAGCATTAAAAAATGGGCATCGTTTCATACAAGGAAATTTCGGACTGATATGTCAGAATCTACCATATAGTTCTTGGTGGTTGTAGGACGCAATGACTTTTCTGAAAATATCCTGAAAATAGTATTTGACTTCGAGCACATGGATAAAATTGACTTTTATAGTCATGCCATTACCTCAAAAAGTTATAGCTGAAAGTATATCCACCCTTAGTGAACCAAGGTGATATCTGTATCTCATTACGCATCAACTAGGAGTAATAAACGCACGTAAAGAAGTTTCTCGTAGGTCAAATATATTTAAGTAGTTTTAGTGGAATATCTCAGATTCATGATAAATGTGATAAATTTATTCGTATATTTCAACTTAGAAGGTATGAAGGGACAAGTATTTTTTTCATAACATGTTGCACTCCAGAAGGTAGCGTATAAACAACTGAATGTAAGATTGTATATTCAATTAGCGTTGTGCACATTACGTTCAAGATGAAAATGAACTTGATGAATAAAATGTAGCTTAAGCTTCTTAAATGGAAAATAAACATAATGGAAACAGTAAAATACATATTTAATTACTTTCTGTCCTTCTAGTATCTCGAACTTCAATCTCCATGTTGC
>JAGDQP010040878.1:0-14042 GCA_022664845.1 Lepisma saccharinum | reverse complement strand
TCAAGTGTGCTCTAGGCTCCGGTTTATTAAAATTATTTTTTACGCCGAGTTCCAGAAGTTTGAAAAACATTGGTCTCAGTTACGAGAAGAATACAAAAGTTACGCAAGTCCCTTCCTTCCAATTCCGTTTAGTTGTATTTACTGTAGCTGTGAGAAGCATTTGCAACGTGAAACTTACAAAAAAAAAGTGTTGACAAGGCAAGTTGACATTAGTGTTTACTTTTCATTTTTGTACCTCGTTCCACCGGTTAAGAAAGAGCCCGCAAATGTACCAAAACAGCATCTTCATCTTCGACCCTCTGAAGCCGGGGATGGTTGTTCCCTCTCGCTCTCTTTCCACTGTCCTTCATTTGCTTGCAAAATGGCCTTTTTGCTTGCCGAAAGAAGTGGTAAGAACTATAAAAGTCTTCTTTTTTTTGCCTTTTCCTTTGGCGAGCATTCATTCTGGAGGATTGTTTTGCGAAGGGGTGGGTGCTGCTCCTGGGTCCTAAGGTTGGTGGCTAGACCTCTTCAGTTCTGAAATACAAGAAAAGAAGGACGGGTACGGAAAGACAAGAGGAAGATGGGGTTGGTGCTTGTAAATTTTAGAATGGCAATTTTCAGATGAGAAATTAAAAAAAAGTTCCGAATCGGCTTATGCCAAAATTGCTCGCGGTGCTTGACCTACAAGAATCCCCTCCCTACAAAGGGTAATAAATATATCCTGCAACGTCAGACTATCACTTAGTAAACAAAAAGAGACTCCAAGATTGAAGTTGAAATCCTCAGATAGATTTAATCACCGAAGTCTGAAAATTATGAGCAAAATTTTGCTTCCTTCTATTGAGGAATGTTTATTTTTATTATTTCTTCGACTAAAGCAGAAATGAAGAGCAGGTTGGTTCGAACCATTGGGAGGCTAGGGTGAAGGGCCCCTCGGAAAAGTCGGGCCCTCACGCGTTGCGAGGTTTCGCGCCATAGTAGTTACGCCCCTGGTGCAGACGGTATTTGATTGGCTGGCAGGATCCAATGAGGAACGAGATAGCGGAGCTACTGCTCCAAGATATCATCTTTAGTTGACCATCCAATATATAATTCAGTATTGTACCTGGTACGGTGAGACATTTATGAACGCCGTGGTCATTCTACTTTTCAATGTATATTCAATATTTATATTCATACTGGTTGCTTTCCCATACCACTTGCAGAATAATGACATCATTCCTCAAACATGAGATGATGGATGATACATTTTAAAAATCATTTATATGGTATTAGAGAATACTAAAATAACAATGATTAATCAATTGTAAAAGACCCTTCTTTCCTTGAACTGTGTTTAGCCAATTATATTCTGTCCAATAGCACTTTTTAGCTTATTGTTATAGAGCAATTCCACGAATATGTAATACCGTATGGTAAAAACTGAAACATACTGTGGGTTTATTTTAATTAGTGCAATCGATTCTTGGAAGTTATAAGATTCATGTTTACACAATGAAATAAAAAAAGTCATTAGTACAAACGCGTAATTAGCTTCTATTTTGGGGTTATTTAAAATATCACAAAAATAGCTACAATTGTACTTCATTTTTACAGTTAATTATTCAGCTGAAAATGTAGGAATCTGAAAATTAAAAAAATGATAAATTAAACTTCTTTCTTTTCCATATTGACATAAACTTTTGATTTGTTTCTTAATAATCGTCCTTACGGCCTGGCAAGCATTATAAAAATCGATTACATAATTATGTCAGTGCGTGACGCTTCGCATATAAAAAGTACTATACACTGCAGAATACTTGATGAAGAGTAAATTGCTTTCATATGGTGCGTTAGAATCAAATGCTAAACAAAATAGTATTTGAAACTTTTTCTCTAATCATAATAGATTTTGTCTAAATCATTTATGGTCAGGTCGTGACGTTCTCAGATTATTGTGAGTGCGTGACTTTCAATGTATTTAGAAAATTTGGTGAAAATTAAAGTGCTTTCATATGATGCATTAGAGTCAAATGCTGAACAAAAAGTATTTCAAACGCTTTTTCTAATCACAATCAATTTTCTACAAAACGTTAACGAGCAATACCACGCGTCACAAACTGACATTCAGAATATACTTTTCGACTGTAAATGCGGAATATCTCCGAGAACTTCTAGAAATGCAAATTGGACATATGATATGCTAGCTGAAATATCAGGGATCACGTTCTCGATTAAATAACACGAATCTATTAAAAATACCATTTATTATATAATATTAAAGTTGCCGTCACGCACTGACATTTTCACAACTAGCACTTACACTTTGATATACATTTCACCAAAGTCTCTGAAAGTATGGGCCCAACAAGGCTCTTTAATATACTATTTAATAGGGGAATGTCTGAAGTTTTATTTTCATAGAAACAGTATCAGGTTGTAGGTAGTAACAGCATGTAGGAAGATAAAAAGAGCCTGACATACTGACATGATCATGCAATCGAGTTTAAATTATACTTGCCAGGTCGTAAACAAGACTAGAAAGAAATTGATCATTCATTTATGCCAGTATATAAAAGAAAATATGTATATATTTTAAATTTTGCATTCCAACATTTTAAGTTGTATAACTCATAATTAAAATGAGTAAAATCGTAGTTTCTTAAAATACTTTATACATAATCCAATAACAGAAGCTCATTATGCATTTATATTAAGTCTTATTAAAGTTTTTTTTAGTAAACACACATCGTATACTCAGGGCTGAAGCTTGTATTTTTGCAAGGGGAACAATATCCTACCTGGGGTGCCTTCGAATGAGCAAAAAATGATCAACGACTCCTCCTTATCTTCATCTGCCGCCTCAAGTCCGGTGCTTGAGGACGTGTTTCTCCAAAATCCCATGTGAGGGGTGTTATCCCTAAATCCTCAAGCGCACCCTTGACTAAATTATTTTTGTCAAAACCGATAGGAACTGTCCAAAACTGCACTTACACCCTCCATTTTATACTTTACACCCCAAACTGAAAATCCTGGCGGAATCCCTGCAGGGCACGTGCGCCCTCTCTCTTACTTACGACCCTGGATACATTCCAGGAGCTGATTGCACTAATCCCTACAAAATTTTCATTGTATGTTTGACTTTTAACTTCAGGGCTTCACTTATTCCTAGAATCGATATGAATTAACAATATTTTTATTTTTGGAACACAAGAATTTTGGCCATACACTATATGTTATAGTGGTATCTTATCTAGAATCTGTAATTGAGTTCGTGGTTATTTCTATCAGAATGTACAAAAATAAAACAATTCTTACAAGACAAAATCATCTAATAATTCACAGATGTCAGTGCGTGACGCTGTGTTTTTCCTAATATACTCTCATTATATTTATATATTCTGGAATATTTTAATATAAATTAAACCTTGTACTTTTATCTTTACTGTGGTTTTCGATTTTCTTCTGGGGGGTCCATACTTTCAGAGAGTTTGGGGGAAATATATGTCAGAGTGCAAATGCGAGTTGCAAAAATGCCGGTGCGTGACGACAGTTTTAACATTAAATAATATATAGTATTCTTATTGATGACGTATTCTTCCACCGGGAATATATTCTTCAATGTCTCCTCTATCAAACGGTGTGATGAAGTCCCCTTTTTGAAATTATAATAGATGATATAAGGTAATTAAAGTCGAATAGTGTATTTTAAATGTCAGTGCGTGACGCGTGTTAGACTTCTATACTTTTTTTAATATATATTATGTATTTCTAATTCTCTCTTGTTCTCCTTAAGTTGATCTTATTGTCTCTTTGGTAATTTTTCAATGGCAATTGTAAATAAAATTCATCTTAATTTGTTTTAAATAATAAATTAGATTTAAACGGCCTTTCTCTATATCAATTGAGGAGGTAACTATACTATTGTTGAAGGTAAATTCCTAATTGACTTTCAAGATTTAATAAAAGTTTATATTGTGAATAAATGTGAATAACGTTTACTATTTACTAAATAAATAATTTATCGAAAAACAAGTACAGTATTTTTGTTTCTAAAAAAAAATGCACAGAAAGGTAACCAGTGAACTGGTTGAATCTCACGTCCTCCATATTAATTTTATGATTCCTTTGCACTCTAAATAATTCTTTTCTTTTCCACTTCCACAAAAATATTATTATAATTGCTTTATGTGTTAATTTTTAGTTCCGATCAGTATTTGAACGTAAGCCTGAAAGTTCCATGCTATTTAAATACTTTAATTACTATTTGGACAGTTTTTTGTACTAGTTTTGTAAACTTTTTCACAGCAAACAGAGTTAATGAGTGTACACGGTTCGGGGGAGAGGAACAGAGACTTGCATTTCTGTTGAAGTTTGGTTGTAGAAAAGGGGTTAATTGACCAAGTAATTTCTGAAACACCATGTGCTTTAGATTCTAAATTTCGGTTTCATATTTACGCACCTGGTATGGCCAGATGAAACTACTCTTCAACATTTATATGTTATCTAAGGTTGCATGATCAGGATGAGTTATACATAATTACGTGAATATAAAACACTGGCGTAAAACATAAAACTTAGTACATAACACGAGAGAATTAATTAAATATTGACAATGGTTTGAGTGATATTCTCTTACTAACAGAGGATTTTTTTTAAAGATATAGAAATCTGAGTAAAACAAATTCGAATAAACAATCAAACTTCGTGGACTTTTGGTTACGAAAATACTTTGTCACGTCAACGGAATAGAAAAAATCTATTTCGTCTCTACTACACTATGTCACTAATCATTAACTGTTCAATACAGTTGTTTTATACAATAATATTAATAATTTACACTTGTCTTATCAGTAAATATGATCTCCTTTTAAGCATATTTGAACAATTTAAGTTTGAAATCTCCGCTTTACTTACAATGAACGTTAAACTACTACATAGTTACTCGTATTACCGTCCTAAACGAGTTCGTGAGCCTCTGAGGGCGGGACCTACAGAGTTGGTAAAGTGGACACCGCAGTACTATATTCAATAGATCTGGACGCTAACCTCTAGGACACCCTGAGGTCAATTAGCACTAGTATTAAAGTTGTTAGCGAGAGAACAGTAATAACTAATAATATAATATCATGTACATCGATAAAAGATAGATTATACGGTTATAGGGGAATCATTAACAGTTAAAAAAACATTGACACATAAAAAATCATTCAGTACCGGTACATTTATTGCATAATGCATGATTTTGTTAAAATTCTCAGACAGTGCATACTTAATACATCAATAACGTAATGAATTAAGTTGGGAAACAGTAGAAATCTTAGAAAGCAAATGATATATACACACACAAGAGCGCAAATAAGTCAGACAACTAAATGGTTAAACGTAAGAGATAAACACATATCGAAATGTGTCTGTAGCGAGACAAGCTAAGAACACGAAGAAAAACACCTTGTTTTGTTGTAATTGATCATTCAAAATATAGTACGTGGCTATTTAAATCCTGTTAGTATTTTCTACTTATTACCCATAAATACCTAAAACAAGTCATACACCCGATTGCAAAGACCATGCTTTAGGCTAAGCTTATGCATTTGAAAATTGATGTTTAAGCCTAAACCTAACTAGGACTTACAAGGAGAGGTATGGAAGTGACATCACCTAGCCCACCACATATTGTACATCTATGAAAGGTCTCATTATGCAAACGAGTTACTGCCGATAGAGGGCCAGGGGGCATTTTCGTTCTATTTTGTATCCTGTTCTACCCAAAAAACACCATTCTTGATTCTATGCATTCTTTGTAGTCCAGTAAAATATATGTATCAAAAGAATATTTGGCCAATCTAATATTCTGGTATTATTCTATACTCAATCAGACCTTGCAATTGATGTACAATATGTGGGGTGATAAAATGGTGTCACTTTGCTACTTCTCCTTGTAAGACTAAATTCCGTCTTTGCAATCGTCCCATAGAGTCGGCAGAAATTGCACCTTGTACCTTAAGTAAGGCAACAGCTTTCCCATCTTGTTCTCATCTACTCTGGTTTCAACCAGAGATACATAAGGGATATAAACTAATTTTAGAAAAGAACCCTCGGTGCTCACGTCTTCCATTTTGAGAGATATTTGAAAAAAGAACAGACAAACGACGAGTGACAATAATATTTTTGGAGACCGTATCTGATAATGTTTAAAAGAATATATCAAATAAACTAATCCAAATTTTCCATGTTTCTTTCACTTTTAGATGAGAAATTTGAAGTTATGAGCTTTGACATCATACTATACGGGTCTCCAAATATGTCTGATTAAAGAAAAGAGTTTCAAAATCTGACGTAGTTTATTTAATAAGTGTTAATAAGTATTACTAGATTGCTTTGCAACGTTTAAATCTTGTTAATAACTACTCCTGCATGCTTTTTTTTTTAAAGTGGAGGTGTGATTACCAAGGCTCTTAAGTCTGGATGGAAGCAATATTCATTACAGATTGATATCAATTTTATGTGTTTATTTAAAAAATATTTTAATTCGTACGTCCTTAAATTGACGTCTTTAACTATAAGGTAATTTCAAGACATAACATATTCACTACATAAATCCATTGACAACACTATATAAATGTGTTTGCAGCTACAAAGAACGTACCGTAGGTTCATTTTAGCTCTCAAATGCTTATAATGCTATTGAGCACATATATTTGCATAAGGCATTGCGACCAGATGTCCCGTTTTTTTTTTAAAGAAACGAGACTGTCCTTTCTTCATGCGTCCCCACCAAATTGTTTCACGGTCTTTAGATAATCCTCGCGCACACAAACATGTTGATCAACAAGGCCGAATATAGACTTACCATTGTGCACGTACGACTTGTCGCACAAGTTGGTTGACAAAGGAAGGAAAGGAACTGAATCGATACCGTGTTGCCGTGCTTTTTGTGTATTCGTCTATACTCTATTATTGATATCGGAATACTGTTGCGAAAAGATGAAAATGGAGATGGGTTGTGCATCCTATCAACTTCAGTAATGTTATAGTAAATTCTGGATACATCTATCCAAAAAATTTTTGGAAATTTTTTTTTTAATCTTCACCTTAATATTATCCCAAATTCCTTTTGTTTTGTTTTACCTAGAACACTTGGCAACACTTCCGCGACAAAATCCAAGCCACGCGTTGCATGACCATTGTCACTGAAATCAACGCAGCTAGAACGTGTCACGCGACTTTTAGTAGCTCGCGATGTCTAGAGCACGAAGACATGGTTTGCACATCTTAGCGGTAGAAAAAATCGTCCAGGGTGCATAAAAGTATCTATTTGCTTCCATTGTTTTACAGAACGGACGGTTACTGCTGTTTTTAGCCGCACGCATGAATGAGGTCTTAAATTGTTAATCTATAATATTAATTGTCAACGTTGTTTGAAAGTATCATACGCGTACAAATGCTATTAACATTAAAGACAATGAGAGTTGTTGTTGTATACTGAAAAATAAAAAAAGAAACCTTGTGATTACTTCTGGACTATTAAGGTGCTGTAAATGTCAGCATTATAAGCTTTCAATACAGATCAGTTGCGTAGTAATGAATCTCCAAAATGTAATATGAATGCGGTAGATCCAAAACAATTACAGTTTAATATATACTTGTAACGTTTTATGTCTGTACTTAAAACATAGTGAAGTAGAAACACAATGTTAGCTCGTCCTATATAAATAACTTATTGGACGTCGCACCAACACTATTCACAGTTTACTAAATGTAACGTTTTCTATAAACCTCGTATTTTTAACCTTGGCTTATTCGTTACATTTTCTTTGGAAAATCATCAGTATCACTTCCAGAATGAAAACTATTAAACCACAAAATAGGCCTAATGGAAGTAAGACAAACGCACACATTAAATTACTAATGCCAAAAACAGTTTTGTCATCTTTCTCCGGGTAAAAATATTTTGCTCCCTTAACCGTACGATAATAGTAATGGGCTTCATCTTTCCACTTAGACTGAAGACCTACCTCGAAGCATGTTGCTGTGATTCGACGAAAGCTTTCAGTGAACGGAGATCCGCGGTGCATTACAAATGCTTCTATACTGGAAAAGAACGTCTCCGAAGTTATATGAAATACAGGTTTACCGTAAACGTCAATATAGAGATAACTTAACAATTCTGCTGCCTCACGTACAACGACAAATGCAAAATCCTTATCCCAATTTGTTCTCTTAAAAGAACGGTCCATACTCATTTCAATTACCCAGTTCTTGTATATAGTTCTTTGTATTTGATATTCACTGTTTTGGAATTGCTTACGACCACTTTCGGTGCCTCCATAAGCCAGTCCTGAGCTCACAAGCTCTTCCATGGTATTTACAATAGGATATCGTTTAGGTTCAGTTAGAAAAAGAAACAGAGCAGCTTGGTAACAAGTATTCATGACTAAGGAGAACAAAACCCATGTGATAAAGACAAATAAGCATTGTTGGTGGGGGTGGTGAAGGAACAGAAACCCCTAACAGAATACTGAAGTTGTACAAGGCAGAATTTGTGAATATCCAATTGCTTTTGCTCTCCATATCGAGAAGTTTCAACAGTTGCATACACAACATATCCAGAACATATGCTAAAGTTAAGAGTATCCAGGGAAGAGGTTCGAAAGGGAAAAACACATTCATCCACTTGGGGTATTCTTTTGGAATTGGAACTATCCACACGAGCTGAAAGTAATTATACGAAATGAACATATCAAAATATTTCGGTACTGTTGCTTGCGGTTTTATAGCTTTAAATCCACCATCATAAATACCAGAGAATACCTTTCTTAAATCTCCTGTCATTGTACCATTTGGATACATTTTCCCCAAACTGGGCTGTGTTCGGTAATAGTCAGGATTGACTCGTAATGTGAAATTAAGTTTTCTTTCAAAGATTGTCAGCAACCTTCCAGTGGTTCCCATCAGTTCTTTTTCTCCACGCTCACTTCTTCTTACAGCAAAAAGGGGATGTAAGTATCCAACGACTACTGATACGGTGCATTTGTAAAGGTTGTTTACTTTGTTCGGGAACAAATCTGTTCCCTTGACGACTCCATCATTCTGCCAATAATCCAGAAGAACTGAATGCCTTACGCCTCTACAGTGTAATTTGGAAAATGGAAAATACGTGTATATGAGAACAAACGAAAATTTTACGTTTTTGTTACGTTTGTTTACCATACACTGACTCATGCTATTACAAATATTAACTAGGATTGAGTTTACCATATCAGCTCCTTGCATCACGTTGAATATAGAACCAATACTTCGAATGTTGTAGTTGTTGGTTGTCACTACCACAATACACTTGATTGGTGGGTTGTTAAAACGAAATACATGAAATTTCTTAATCACATATTCTATTCTAGATACTCCTTTCAAGATAAAGATATAACCAACTGTAACTTTCTCATGATTCATTAGATGTTCTAACCTAACTAAGGAATGTTTATCCAGGGAACCTGCTTGAATTCTCACCGCTGTTCTTCCGCATCTTGTAGTGATGTAAGTGCCAATATCTTCTGTTTCTGTCTCTTCAAAAATTACTAAAACTGTATAAGAGGGAAAGTACTTGTTGATAATTTGAGTGGTGCTGGCTGCTAGATTATAATGATGATTGGCTTCATATTTCTGAACCAATGACAATGACTGGATTTTCAACGTCGTGATGACTTGTAACAGATGGAACGAGATTAAGATTTTGCAGACCATTCCAATATTCATTTAGACCTAAACATAAATTTAAAAAATAATAATGATAAGAAGAAGAATGGCAGTAACATAAAATGTTAATAATAACAATAATTTTAATAGTGATATGAACAACATGTAATATTTTTTCAAGTACAGTACAAGTGTAAAATACCTAGACATTCAAAATACTTTTATGTACCACAATAACAAAGTAAATTTCAATTTAATGTAGTAGACTATTTTTTAAAAGAAAAAAATGTACGGAGTTAGAATAATCAAAGTAAATATTATAACAAGGACTAGCGTACCAGCCCATCATTAAAAATATATATATATCATGCGATCAAAAACGATAATTGATGTAGAAAATGGTGCAAAGTGGTAATATTTTAAGTACTACAGCGTTATAGCTACTTTTAAAATTAGATACTAAATATAGTCAGGAAAGATTTTTCGTCACGTAAATTAGTATGATATTATACGAGTTGTTAAAATATGACGTTAGTCTGTTCAAAGCGATATGCTTTTTATTAACTGTCATTATTAACTGATAAGTATTGAAAGTGCTTACTGTAATGTAGAAATGCCCGTTGTATATGTAATGTAATGGAGTTACCAATGTTTTGCAATCTACTGTATAAAGTAGTCTTAAAATTGTACAGCTTTAATAATGTCTTGGATTTGTACATAATCTACAGCAGATTAATAGAATGTAATGTTTGTAAATTGTAGCTTTTCCTGTAAGAATTCATTTTTATACGCGTAGCTTCACTTCTTACGGTTTGAAGCTGTAATGCAAATAGTGCGAAGCTGCAAAGTGGTGCCACTTATAAGAATTGTACCACTAGTATTATAAATTGAACCGTTAGAAAAATGCAAGTCTGTAAGCAGTAATACAAGGTGAGTATCATGAGACGGTAATATATATGTACTTATGACAGCTTGGAAAACATATGGAAGTTTCGGGAATTTTAACCATGATTGAGGAACAAAAATATTAAACAAAATAATGTTCTTGAAATATGGAAAGAGTAAACTTGGATCGTGTGTATAGATATCAGTTGAGAAAAAAAACTAGTCTTTCTTTTTAACATACCACACTCTCTAAAGCACCAGCAACTTCTATTCACTTCTATAATCACAAGAGTAAAATAATATATTCTTTGCAGTTACTTTCACGCATTTGGTATGAAACCAGACGCATCACTTCAAATACTGGATTATATCTTTTTCCTTCGTTTCTGTGCATATAATGCAACACCAGCTAATTGGGTCGACCTCGGTAGCCGTGTGGGTTAGGGCACTAGGTGGCCGTTCATGAGGTTTCGAGTTCGAATCCCGCCTGTGGAATGAATGTTTGTGGATTTTAAACTGCATTGCACTCATATCATTCTGACGGACCGAAGTCCGTAATAACTACATTGACCCATATAAAATAAAGGTTACCAAAGTGTCTTCAACCAGTAAGTTCAGTGGTCAGTGGCAAACACGGCAGCTTTCTTACAATTACCTGTTTCAGGTGTCTTGTTGCTCAACCGAAGATTTTTTAGGAGGACTATTTATTGGTGATGATGGTAATGACTAATATTACACGGCTTCTGCCTCTCTTTTGCAAACTGGACCTGGTGATTCCTGAGGTGAAACTTTTGACCTGTGACTGACAGTAACTCCAACACTTTCCTGTAGAGGTGTAGGTTCTGAAATAATTGGTACAAATTAACAGAAACGTGATGGTACATTTTATAACACATGGCTATTTTGACTAATATTACTTCCCCCCTCCAAAGATAAGAAACAATTAAAACATTACTGTTCCTTCTTAATAACTTATCAGATAAGGAATACACATTTTATGTGCAACAAAATTCACTTGTGAGTGAGTGGAGGCTTAGTTGTTTGTTCAAATTTTTACTTCTAAGGATACAAAGTAATTAACAACACTCTTCTTGAGCTCTGTGGCCTCTAAACTGAGCGTGTTCCGTGGAGATACACAACACAGATTCTCTCTGACTGGTAGCGCTACTGTTTAAACGATTTGCTAAATACTAAAGAGGTACAATTTATGAGATTTTACCTCATCCACTAATACACTTGTTGGACGATACCTCAATAACTCAATAATAATAATAACACTGGTCAACAATGATATTTTTCTTAATTTCAGGTGTCCTGACTATTTCGGTGTGTTGAAGTCGAAAATGATATTTAGAAACTCGTACCACGTATCATTTATTCATATATAGTAATAAGATAAACACTGTACTGTCGCAATACAGCCTTATATTTCAAAACTGTCATGGAACAGTACACAAGTGATGAATGTTGCGAAAGGACTACATTTTGAAGTAGATTATCAACATGGAAGCCATCTTGAAATCAGCCATTTTGAATGTATATTATTTTTTAAAATTGCAAGTGGATCGTGTGACATAGCAAGCAACACGAGAATGTTCCCAGAAAATAATTCCAGTTGTCAGATTTCACTTGCCTGTTACAGTGTCATCTTCACTGAAAATTTGCAGTACATGTGTTTATTTATCCAGCAGCTTCTTAACTCCGACACCGTAAAGCTTAGGTCGAATCTGACATAATTATGTAATGGCATTCTGGTCAAATTCTCGTGGTGGTAGATATATCACACGATGCACTTGGTATTTGACAAAAATACCTTCATGTATTATGGCGGATTTCAGGATGGCCGCTACGTTGATACTGTATTCAAAATGTAGCCCCTCCTCACCATTCCACATTAGTGTACTAAGATGATTCAGTTCCTAATCGATTTGTGAGGAACAAGGACATACTAGGGGTCAATTTATGTACAAAGTGACAACTTTTCAGTGAAGATAACTGCAACACAATAACAGGTAGATCAAATCTGACACTTGGAATACATTTATGGGAACATTCTCGTGTTGTTTGATATGTCACACGACCCACTTACCATTTGAAAACAATGACATCTATTCAATATGACGGATTTCAAGATGGCGGCCACATTGATCATCTACTCCAAAATGTGACCCATTCGTCATCTGTGTAATACGATGTTTCATTTTGTTAATGATTTATGAGCTACAAAGTTATAAATATCCATACCTGTTATGAAAAAGTCGTGGGTGATGCCGAAAAACGATGGTCATTCTTCAACTGAGTGTCCCAAAAATAATGTATTACGTCCACATTTTCAAAAGGTTTTTGTGATCCTTGATTTTGTTGACCAATGCAATTATTATTATTATTATATTACTGAGTCACAGATGTACTTTGTTAAAGAGTTAATCCGCTTATTTCTTTACTCAGTTTGATTTGCACACGTAATTAAAGAAACGCTGCATTTAAAAAAAACATTACTGACTTGATGCAGCAGAATATACGAATGAATATAATAAAGGATAAAAACGATTGATTGAGTTACAAAAGAATGTTGGAGAAAATGAAAGCGAAAACAAAGTGGAAGAACAAAGGTTAAACGTACAAGTTATTGGCACCTTTAGACCACTATTGTTTTTAAACTCGAAATACAGATTTATCCTGGCTTTATTATTCTGTTGGTTTCTAACTGTAAATTCATAGATCTTTCCCGAAATTAATTTTACAGACAAATACTAAAAATACAGAACATGTATTTTTTTTATTAATTATTTTCCTTCTAGCCAAATTACCAAAAGTTGGCACCCTCTAACCCAGTGGTACTCAACGTATTGCACTCGGGTCCATGCTATGACCTGACACGAACGACTACTGATTCGGTCTTGCATGCGCTAAGCTTGCCTCGTTCCTTTTTCCAAAATAAATATTGAGTGAAATTATCTGAATTATTTTAGCCAGCAAAATCACAGCCTCTGAAGTTTTGCGGTACACTTAGTGTTGTAAAAAAAGTTTTTTTTTTGTGTGTGTGTGTGAAGTTTTTGTTTTTTCAAATGACGTTTTTCTCCATGCAGCAAGTGATTTCATGATTTACGCTGCAGATAATCAATGTAACCAGTAGGACTGGAGCTAGGCTTTCATACATTCGTCCCAATTTACTTTGCTTTGTTTCCCTGCAGACTTACGAGACAAAATGTTGTGATTATTTATAAATGCATTCACTGCTACATTGCTATACTTCCTATATCTTCACCCTGACAAACATAAGGAATTAACTAAAGACAGATGGACTGAAGTTATTTGGTATAGTTTGTGCTAAAATACTAATAAACCTCCAGGGAACTGAAGAAATATTTTGAATTATAGTAAGAGTTTAAGTTCCTAGATATAATACAACTTCTAAGATATCCTTAGGCTACTATAAAGTGAAAAACTATGAATTCTTACCGATATATGCTCTCATCCCGTATATTCAATACATTAAT
>JAGDQP010040877.1:0-17128 GCA_022664845.1 Lepisma saccharinum | reverse complement strand
CGGTTGTTGGCCGATATAAAAAAATACGTGTCGCTTCTTTTTCGATGTTCTCTATGTCTGTGCAATCTTATCACAATCGGCGTGTTACACCTGGGTACCCTTCCTTGTAAGTAAAATTTACCACTCCTGTTTCTGCTCTTTTCTTTGCATTTATTTTTGGCGGACAATCCTCGATCAGGACGTCTTCGGATGGTACGAACGCCTGCAGTAGCAGAGTGTATTTTGCAGCGTCTTCACGACTTTCCAACCACAAGCACGCGTGTAGTGGGAAGAACTGAAAACCTTCGTCACCAACTAATACACGAGGTAGCAGTCGATGACGGGCTAAAGGCTTACCACTTCCAAAAAGTTCACAAAATTAAACCGGAAGATCGACCGCTTCGTATGAACTTCGCACGGCTTTTGATCGATCGGGTTGGAAACGATCCGGATTTACTTTCCAAGATCCTGTTCAGCGACGAGGCAAGCTTTATGACGGGCGGAGTGTTTAATTTTCACAATCATCATCAATGGTCGCACGAAAACCCCCACGACACATACGTCCAAGCACATCAAGGACGATTTGCTGTGAATGTTTTGGTTGGTATGATCGGCGACCATTTACTTGGCCCCTACATTTTGCCACCTGGTCTAAATAGACAGATGTATCTGATTTTCCTCGAAGAACTTCTTCCGGAGCTTTTTGGAAGAGGCGCCTCTTCGTTTGAAAAGGCGCCTCTTCAAACGAGGATAAACATGTGTTTTCAACATGACGGCGCACAATTAATTGACTACGAGCAGTTCGAGAATTACTGGATGTCATGTTTCCCGACAGATGGATTGGGAAAGGAGGACCTGTTCCCTGGCCTCCTTGTTCCCCTGGCTTTATCCCAGTGGATTTCTTCTTGTGGAGATACATGAAGGAACTAGTGTACGATGAGACGGTACTGGAAAGTGACGAAGGATTAGTGGCCGGAATAATTGGAGACAACGAAGCCAATTGTAGACAAGGGCGTGCGTCGCTTACTATCCGTTTGCGCTTTTGTTTGCGAGACGATATCCAGGGAGGTACATTTGAGCAATACCTGTAAATGATAGAGTAGGTAAAACCTGTTCCCTTGCTTTGGAACAAGGAGGTAAAATAAGCACAAAAACCAAAATGTTTGTGTGAAGTTTAGTGCCAATTTCCGTTTATTTTATTTTCCCTGTCGATTGTTGTATGAACTTTGAAGTACAAACGTGTAGAAAGTCAACAGTTACGTTGTACACGAATGTTTGTTCCTAATAAATTAGTTTGGTTTAGTGACATCCGTAGTGCTGGAACCACACACAGGTCCAGACGCTGCACGCATTGCTTCTAATTGCGCGTCGATGCCACTTTTCCTCGAAATTGCTCACAGAGGCGTAACGGTTGGGTTCCAGACACGGGTTCCCTATCTCAAATTGCTCCCCAGCCCATCCCCATGATTGGTTTCAGTTTGGTGCAGGACTTTCCGGACACCCTGTATATATTTGTAGCTTTTGTAGTTCCAAGTGCTTCGCGTCTCATAACAAATTCTGAACTCTAAGCATGTTTTAGTTGCTGGGTTTTACAAAGGTTTGTTAGCCTTTTTGTTTTTAAGCTTAAGTGCTTCTAGACGGAATATTTTGGATTTTGTAATGTGGTGTCTGTCATTCAATAGCTATTAACCAGCAATCCAGGCGACATCGGCGAATGTGGGTTCAACGTTGGGTTTTGAAAACCGAACAAGGATCCGATGTCTGCGGTCGGGTGCTGGGCGGAGTTACGCCCCTATTCGAGGAACCGATGGCGGCCCGGAAAGTGTCCCGACGACTAAATGCCACTTATAGGTCGTGTCGAACTCCGACTATTTCCTGACTACTAGTCGGTGGAGCCACCGTCCGCATTTGGCTTGCTGGGTAGGTTAATATTAATAGGGAGTTTTCTTTAGTATCTTTGATATATATTTGGTACCTTCAAATCTTTTTCAGTGGATATGTAAGAGATCTTTTTGAGCGGTCTCAAAGTGCCTGAGTTCATGTGTTGGGTATATATGACTTTCCATTGATCAACGCTTTTTGCAGGAAATATCAGAGAGTGAGGATTTCTTTCCCTCGTGTTTATAATTAACAACTAAGGACAATTCCGACCTTACACTTGTTTTGTGGTATTTATTTTAAAAGAAAGTTTCTTTCGAACACTTAGCTGTTTTCCCTCATTAGAATGAAACTGTATGTTCTGCTACTGCTCGTACGAGTACATGTGATCTCAAAGCTTTGAATGCCGTCCAAAGGCAAAAAGCCGTATTTTCAATTTCACCAAAATTGAAGACCTGAATTGCAAAACATCCCAAGTCTACTGGTGTATTTTTCAGGAGGAACAAAAGCAGTCCCAGGACTTGGGATGCTATTCTATTCAGCAGAAATTATTTTGTATTAAAAAAAGGTTTCCTAGTTGGAGTTAGGATGAAGACTAATATTATGTAAGTGGATAGCCCTTGAAACATAGATGATGACGAGCAGAAAAATGAAAATACAAAAAAGTGAACTTGGGATGCTTTACAATTTAGGCCTTCAATTGAATTCATATGTTCTACTCGGTGTTGATAACCCAATTTGTACAATTTTGCAGATATACTGCTTTTTGCCTAAACACGGCAAACCTTTGTCCAAAGGCAGGAAGCCGTATATGCAATGTTTTACCGAAATTACTTTGTGTGGTCTACCTTTTATTAAACAACATTATTTCGGTCGAATATGCAGATATGGTCTTTTGCCTTTGGACGGACCCCAGTAGCACACAAACGTTCCAAATACGTGGATTAAACGTTAGTACCGAAACGTTATATTAACGTTGTAATGTACCGAAATGTCCGCCTGTTAAACGGTTTATTCGACTTTGAATAATGATTGAGAAGAAACGATGAAGAAATGGGTTTAGTTGGCCAAAACACAGCATGAATGCTGTCTATTGGTATACACACATTTAGTTTCATTTTATCCGTTGCTTTTATCGGGGTTAATTTTCGGTGAGTATATACGGTGTTAATTTTCCAACAGTAGACCCGAACGACTGCTGTGTGGTTCGAACACAGGAACGTTCTACATTTCCCGTTGGTAGCTCGACACGCTGATCACTTATCCAATAATCCACCTGGAGAGGCCACTACTCTTTTACTGTATCGTTGAAATTAAATGTTCGTTGAAATATAGTTTAAAATTCAACCTGTTTTCAACATGCAAATGAAAACATGAAAAATATAGTTATTTTCATTGTATTTGCTTTTAGTTATAATGTTTAAGCAATTAAATTAGAAATACAAGTGTGAAACGAAATCTAGGACATAGTATGAATGATAGTTGAAAGTATTTCACATTAACGTTGAAATATGGTTTAAAATTCAATCTGTTTTCAACGTTCATACACCAAATTAGTTTGTCTCGTTCAATTAATTTTTAATTATATTTTTTGACATAACATTAGTAAGAAATGCAAGGGGAAGTCAGTTGAATATGACATAGTTAATGAAAATGCGATTGTATCTAAAAGATGGTTTATTGCAAAAATGTCAAAATATGACTAAAAGTAAGACAGGTTCTTCTTTGAACAACGCTAGAAAGTACAGGGTTTTACATACTCTGGTATCAAAGTAATGAAGAGAAAAGTTAGGTAGGTGTGCAGTGCTCATATTATTTCCCATGGTACAAGGGTAGTATGAAAATTGCATAGAGCATCTATGAGCAAAATTCTGTGTCAATATATGCACTCCCAATGCCAGCTAAAAAGAATAAATAATCGTAGAGTATACAAAATAAAAGGTAATACAATTAAAGATTACAATAATTAGCAAAAAAGAGCCACTCATGCTCGTAAAACACACACTCGAACATTACAGTCCTTTGAATGTGCAAATTCGGTAATGTGCAATGCGATACAGACCTACCTTGACGAAAAAAGTCTAAAAAAGTAAAACAAAAAAAAATTGACAAAAATAGACAATTAGACTTCTTTCCCAAGAAGGAGAAGAGTCTAATTGGCCATTTTTTTTGACAAAATTGAATTTGTGGCTTAGACCTTTTTTTATCGCAGGCCTAAAAAAAACGTAAAACGTAAAACAAAAAAATTACCAAAAACAGAAACACTACATCTTTAGCCCTACGTGGAGTTAAAATTTCATTAAAATATAACATTTACAATAGGCTATTAACTATTAGGCCTGTGATTTATTTGGGGAAGGTTCGGCTTAGGCTAGGCAGGACTGGAGCTCCCATAGCCCCCCCCCCCACGGTTACGCCCATTGTTGTAGGATGGAGCTCAAGAGCTCAAGAGCCTAGCAATAGGACCTGAACCGGAAATTGACGACAATTGGCCAAACATAATGGGTTAGGCTGATTATGAACTAAAGGAGTGCAGACTTTGTCATCCATGTCATTACAAATTAGGCTGCTTTTTAGTATCTGTCCCAAATAATTTGGTAGTGATTAGGCCTATGAATCGTGATATTGTAACTATTACTGACTTTAGGTTAGATAACGTTAAGTTAGTTTACTTTACAAATGGTCAAATAGGCCTATACATTCGAATACTGTAAGGAATATTGCTTAATAACTAACATCTGCTGCATGTGGGCTTACTTTAGAAAGTATTAGTCTTTGATTAATTTGGGGGAGGTACTAAATGCCATCCACAAATTATTATGTCATTACACATTTTCTGCTCTAGTTAATACCTGCAAAAGCTCCTCACGTTCAATTCTCTCATTATTTTCAGTAAATTTGTACATGCTCATATTAAACTGAATTTAAAAGCTCATATTTCACCGACTGCTAGCTTTTTTTAATGCACTGTAGTTTGCAACTATGTTTATCAGAAAGAAGTGAACAAACAACTGGCGTTGTGTTCCTAGACGGAACTAACAATAAATTAAGTGGTGTATTTTATACAACGAATGAATTCCTCGTTGTAGCTTATTTTCCATTATCCTGATTTAAATATAGCTCAAAAAATATATATTTTTTTAATTGTACGTACGTTTAAACTTCTCCTTTATTACACAACAATAGCAGCACACTAGCTTGAGCTTCACTCTCGTCAACCACGGAACTCCAAACAAGGCTACCAACTTCGTTGTTTTGCTCTTGCGCAATGCACGTGGAAGATATGGGGGTATAAGATTCGTCCTGCTCATATTTTCGGACTGCTCATATTAAACTAACTTTCCCTATACCATAGTTGAAAATAACATATTGAATATACGTTGCATTAACGTCTTATCAACGCAATGAGGTCTTTGTTGAAATATGATTTAAAAATAAACGTATTTTTTTTCAACCGATAACGGTTAATCAACGAAATGAACCTAAAATGAACTTTGAAAATACGTATGTGTGCTACTGGGGCGAAAAATTGTACACTTCTTAGTACAAATATAGAGGGTTCAATTTCTATTTTGCAAAAAATAGAAATTGAACCCTCTATCTTTTTAATTTGAAGTGTTTTATATTTGTGTGTTAATTTGTCACCCAAATATTATACTCGGTTGAATTATCTGATACTCGTGCTAGGTGCGCATCTGTTCTGTGAATACATTTTTTTAAAATTAGTTTTTGGTTTGGACTTGGCTCTATGTTAGTTAATTACGCATATGCATTGTTTGAGCGCATGTGTTTAGCAGTAGCGTATTCCACAGAAATGTCTGATAGTAGACGTTTTCTGTGTAATTTGAGTTTTTAAAAAAAATGTAAAAGGGGCGTTTGTAGGCCCCTTTTATTATCTTTCTGTGTACTTTCAATAGTTTATTTTGGGATCTGCTCAGAATTTTGTTGGTGGGAGTGTTTAAGGACAGGATAGTTAATGTCACCTATGTCCTATACCGATTAGTTTCGTTTATTAATAGTGACTGCTTTTATTTATGTTTTGTTTTAGTCCTTTGTCTTAAAAGGGGATGAGCTTATTAGTATATTCATCATAAGTTTTGTTGAATGTTCCTGTTATATGTGGTTTCTTCACCTCCCATCTGTGAAAGAGATTGTTGGAGCACTGTAGTTGTTTAAAGTAATGTTAACATGAGTTTATAAATCCAATTGGCCAAAGTGAGCGTGCAATTTTGCTAAGTACAACAAGCAATCTATCTGATATCTTTCTGTCAACACTTTTAATATTTTGCGTAAGCGATAGATCCTTTCAGGCAGCTTTTAGCTTCTCCATTTTCTATTGTGTATTTGACGGTCGTCGAGGTTTGATTAGATACAGAGAAGTTGGTGGAAAACGTTTGTTGCACTATTTGTTTGTGAATGGACAGGTTTTGTTTGTTTGTTTGTTTGTCTAGTAAGGAATTGAGCACACCTCAAATATCAACAGTCACTTTTCCAAGACAGCAGCTCTTAACTACCCTGTAACTGGGAATATCATGTCTACGTTTATCCTGGTGCATGACGTGCTGAATCCAGAAGTACATGATTCCAACTAAATCTTTTCAATTAAACCATCCTTAATTAGAAATAAGTTAGGCTTGCGGTTATACTAACAATCGCAAAGGCTCCGGTCCCTTGATAGCATTTTAGCCACGCAAGCATTATTTTTTCTAAAATAGGCTGGCAACACTGACAACTGCTGTGCTAAGGTTCGAGAAAATCCACAGAATTTGAGTCGAATAATGTTTATGCCACGTTTGGCGCAGCTAGGTGAAGCTGAATGGAAGCAATTTCAATAATTGATTATTTTTTTAATGTGCTGGCAACACTGAATTACTACACCAATCAAGACTGTTTCGACTCTGCTTATACACACCATTGTCCGCTATTGTATTTCGCTCTTTCCCATAGAGAAACGCTTAATTTCAACTATTAGATAATTTAGATGTAAGTAGTCGGGAATGGGGAAGCCCCACTGGCCCCCGCTCCTTAAGAAACTTATCTCTGCATGTACACACAATCGTTCGACATTATGTTTTGTCTTTCTAGTTAGGGAAACGCTTATTATCAACTATTATCAAATGTTCATGTAAGTATACGGGGTGCAAGCACCCCTGCTTCCCGACAATATTCCTTTGTTCCTGCACGCCCACTTTGACTACTTTTCGAACGACATCTCATGCACCTTATGGTTCATGAGATAATTTTTGACGTGGGCTGGCACCACTGACAGTGGGGTTTGTAAAAACTTTAGTAAACTTTATTTTATATGGGCCAGTCTAGTAACTTTGGACTTCGGCCCGTTGGGATTGGACCATTTACAATCTAATTAAAATCCACAAACGCCCATGCCCCTGCCGGGACTCGAACCCGGGACCTTCGAGTTGTTGGCCTAACGCCTTAGACCGCACGGCTACCTAGTCGGCAGTGGTGTTCGTGGGGAGCGGGAACATCCGTAGTATGTTCCTATTGAGTCAAACAATGTTTATGGCAAGTTTGGTGCTGCTATGACTCAAATAATGGAAGCAATGTGAAAAAAATATAATTTTATAAAAAAATTAGGCTAGCAACACTGATAAAAAGGTTACTTGGCCACGTAGGCCATCTAAGTATTTTTATATTGTGTCAAGTAATGATGCCAAGTTTGGCACAGCTAGGTCTAACTGAATGGAAGCAATTTGAACAATTAACTTTTAAAATATTTTTAGAAAATGAGCTGCTAACACTGAACTACTGCACCAATCAAGACGGTTTCAAAGGCCCTGAGCTATAGGTTAGTCAAGACCTTTCGAACGACATCTCAAGTATCACTCTACACCTTGTAGCTCCTGAGATTTAATTTCTGGACACGACGGACAGAATGAGTGGGATTATAAGGCCCCTTTTACCTATGGAGAACTAAAGTCTTGACGTCACATCCGGTTGGTTACCATAGTAACAGCGGAGGCTAAGTATAAACAAACAGTAAGTTTGATAGCAGAAAGGTAGAAAATCAGTTATAGAAGTAATAGGTGTTAATATTTTTCGATCTGTTGATTATTTCGGTGACGAGCCGAAACTGATTGTAAGAGTAGAAAATGCTGTGGAGTCCAAACATGTACGTTTGCTTACATATGACCGAAATTTGATGCACGTACGAGGTAAAGTGCAAGCAAGGACATATAAACAGTAAATATAATAACTTGAGGTGAGAAGCTAATTTTTATTCCGGATTTTTTTTTTATGAAACACATATAAAGGTACTATTAACTTTCGAAATCTTGATTTATGCTACTATACCTTGTATACTTTACCAACAATATTAATTTGCGCAGTTGTACATAGGGTACAAGGGTTTCGTTTTAGCACTCGTATAATTTTTTTTCGTTGAGTGTGTATCCTTAACTATAACCGAATTAGTAACTCCAGTTTAAGCTTCTTAGATATAATTACCCCCCCCCTTTTTTTAAATCTAGAACTCAGCAATCAACGATGAATTACCCTCATAATCATATCAACGTATTTAAAAGTGCGTTCACTGGCTTTGCGTGAAATTTGTTTACTTACGTAGTTGGCTCCTTCCACTTCCTTTTCTAGTTTTAATCCTTTGGAAATAATAGAGTTGAAAATATATAATTCAAAGTTTAAAACAAAATATTTTGTGAAGCCATATGACTTTAATATGACAGTCGAAAAGCGATCACTCCTAGTGATTACTTCTTTCTTATTGATATGTAATGGATTCCATCTTTATATTTGTGGTTATAGTTAATTTGCTAATAATGATAGGAGAAAATATGTCAAGGTTTTGATGATGAGATCCATTATTTCCTATAATGTTATGTAAAACCAACTATTTGAAGGTAAAGGAACAATAATTAAAGATTCTGGTGAATATGGTGTTTCTGCTTATTGAAAACCGAATATCGTTGAATAGGTTAATCTACAAATCTTTGGAACTAGACATTATGCACTCAAGTTATGGGAACAGATTCATTATACGTACTCTGTAGAGAGATTTTCTGTAGAGATTAGACTATTGGCACTTCGTCAGATTATTAAACATTACCTTTATGCTGTAAAAGCATTTTACTTTTAGGGAACAGAAGAAAAGCAACACGTGCCTCTTTCCTTGTAATTATGACAGTCTGGCACAATGCACAAAACCAAAACGAGTTGTTGAATATCGAACACTACAAACCTACTGCTAAACAACGGTTTGTTTAGGGTTAATTTGGCGGGTTACCATGGCGATCTACCGGGCCTGACGTACGAATTTTAGTCCTTCATTAAGGAACCTAAACGTAAGAACACAAAGAAAAGGTGCTATAACGGTAACCATTTTTCCCAAGATGGCGACCACTAACTACACTATACTAGAGAGTATAATACCTACACACTATGCTGGCGATGTGCTGGGTTAAAACATATGACGTTCCGAGTCACTCTTTTCAATAAAAGTGCTTTATCGGCAGCCATTTTATCAAGATGGAGATCTTTGGCTACCCTATAATTGAGAGTACTATGCCTACATTTTGTGTTGGTTATGTATTGAATCTAAAATTATGTGGGTTCGAGTAATTCTGTTCAATCAATGAGAAGAAACAAGGAAATAAAGAAAAGATTCTACAATAGCAGCCATTTTGTAAGATGGCGCCCAGTAGCTACTCTATAATTGAGTGTACCATACCTAAATGTTATGCTAGGAATATGTTGAATTCAAAAATATGTCAAGTCCGCTGAGATGAAACCGCACGGGACTCTGGTTCAACGACTAGTAGTAAACATTTTGCAAGACAAGAAAAATAGTTTAAATTAATGTTAAACCAGAGTAGATTACAGTATTTGCTTAACATGTACTTCCCATTTCAGTTTTAGTGCACAATATTTAAGATTTTTAGTTAGCTAGGCTGAAAACGAAAAAACCCATAGATCAATGGGCATTTGAATCGGTATATCCAAAAAGGTGATAGGTAATTTTCAAGCTATTATATTTTCATGTCAATCAACTCCTGTAGAGTAGAACCATAACCTGCGGGAAACATGAGACATGAGATGCAGTTCCTTGTGGGTGACAGAGAAAGTATGGGTTGTTAGAAAGATGTAAAAGGACAAAGCTACTCAATTTCTAGCATTTTCTGTATTTAGGAAACTATCCTCTAATTTCCACATCGAATGATAGTTTTATTAACCGATTTTAGCGTAGGCCTAATATAAAGCAGAATATTTCTTATACTCGAGCTCCGGACAGTAATTTATACTCGAGCTCCGGACAGTAATTTAGAAGTGTTTCATGTTGTTAAAGAAAATACAATGAAAAGTGGACAGCTTTACATTTTCCTTCCACAAGCGGAGACTGTGTGAGCTATTTTAATTGATTCTATTTTTAAATATCTCAACCATTTCAAATGTTCGTGGGTCAGTCAGAAAGTAATGTCTCCTATTTTTTCCTCCTTAAATAAGTTAGTAACGTAAAAGAAATGAATTTGGCAAGATTGCTCAAACCTTCGTGTCCAGTCCTTCCACTGCAGTAACAACTTCCATCAAGTCAACAGATGGCAGCACTGCATCAGTTGAGAAAATGGCTGACATTGACGTACGTATAAGACATCGTGCTGTGATAGAATTCATGAATAAGGAAGGTGAAACGCGCATTCATGAAAGGATGAAGAAGCTTTATGGGGATACAACAGCAGATGTTAGCACTGTTACACGATGGGTTTGTTGCTGTATAGAATCTGAGGGCAAACACCGTTGGCTGATGAAAAGGAGTGGCTGGCCAGCGACTGCAGTAACTCCACGCAACATCCAATGAGTGGAGGAGATCATTCGTGATGATGACTACCAGATAACAAGAGATAAATTATGTCGCATGCTATCCATCGGTAAAAGCGGATGGACATTATTGATAAACTGGGCTACTCCAAAGTTTGTGCCAGTTGGGAACCAACAATGTTGACCGGCCAGAATAGAGAGACAAGGAAAACAATAGCCTCCGATCTGTTACAATGTTTCAATGTGGAGAGGTTCTTGGCCAAAATTGTGCCTGAAGACAAGACATGAGTTCATTTTCTTGAACCTGAGTCCAAGAGGCAGTCAATGGAATGGCTGAGGAAGAAGGACCACGATTTTTAATGCACGGGAATACATGCTCTTGTTTCAAGGCGTACAAAATCAGTGGTAAAAGACGGAATTTATTTTGAAAAGTGACAAATCGATCATGAATGTTGTGACTATTAAGCTATGTAAATTTCATTTAGTTTTCTTGTGAATTAAACGAAAAAAAAAAGAAGGCATTACTTTCTGACTGACCTTCGTATATTTGTTACCACTTTTATTCAAAAGACCATTCAACCACTGTGTAAAGTTTCTGTGATGAATTTTAACACTATATGTCGTCTTTAAATATGTGAATTGAAATATTTATATAAAAAAAAGGAAGAGAAAAGAGAAAGGATGGAATTAGAATAATATAAAAACAAATGAATGTAGACTTTGTGTTCCGTTTCTCGTACCATAAGTCAGTATTAAAGAGTTTGTTGATCCCTTGTTAGCATTTCTACCCAGTATATCACTAATGATATAAAAGAAAAAATATCTTACAGGCAAACGATAAATCATAGAGTAGAAGCATATGTTTTTGAAAAACCATTTTCTACTTTATGTAAAAGAACAGCTTTAAGTTTCTTTTCTTTTTTTTTTAAAAAAAAAGAAAGGAACGACGTTTGCTCACACTGTGTAACAGAGAATGTATACACTACGTTTTTCTGCCCTAAAAGATCGCAGCATCTATTCTATTTTCAGGCCTTTTTTTTTAACAGAATGCAAGAAGAAAGAAAACAAGATCCAAAGAGAAATAATGGTATGTATGAGAGAAAAAAAGCAGCGTCTAAGATGTGAGCAGCTCTTTTCTCTAAGAAGTCCATTGTAAAAGGTGTCGGAAGATGTGCGACGGTAAAGAAAAATTCTTGGAATACTCGCCCAGTATTTCATCTCTATACTTGCTGAAAAAAAATCTTAAGTGCATATATTTGGAAGTTCCATTCTATGGCTGCTATTTTTTTCTTTCTTTTCCTTACTGGAGAGCTTTTCATTTCCTTCTTATTCACTTTCTTCACTCCCTCACCTTACCCTATATGCTGCTGAGAACAATGTCTTTCGGTGAATAATGAACTTCAATTCCTAATATGAAAGCCTCCCCTCCCCCAGTTATCAAGCCTTACTTTTACTTTCCATTTTCTCCCTTTTTCTCCTTCCTGTTCAAGTTAAAGTGAAACTATGTCATTCGCATGTTTTGTAGTAATAAATCGGTATCATTTGCAGTTATGTGGAACCGAAAGCGTGGATTTATCATCATGTAGATTTAGAGTATCGTGTATAAGATTGAAAATCCTGTTCAAATGTCTGCGAGATATGCAAGAAATGAGAGTAGAGAAACAATAGAACGCAACAACTAAGTTTTGAATATAAAGTTTATTCAGCTCGTATTATATCCAATCTTCATGTCAAAGTGTTAATGGTTAAACTATAAAGTTTGTTTAGCTCGTATAATATCCATTCTCCATTATCCAATCTTCATGTCAAAGTATTAATGGTTAAACTATAAAGTTTGTTTAGCTCGTATAATATCCATTCTCCATTATCCAAAGTTCATGTAAAAGTATTAATGGTTAGGGTATAAAGTTTATTCAGATCGTTTAGTACCCACTCTCCGTTATCTAAACATTATATCAAGATATTAATGGTGAACAAATAAATCTCATTTATGTTGTTTAGTACCCAAACTTCATTATCAAAACTTGGTATTACTGGTCAACATATAAGTTCATTTAGGTAATTTAATAGATATCACTTTATATCTAAGCTTCATTTCAAGGTATTAAAGGTATTAATGGTTAACGTATAAAATAGGTTTATCTCTAAACTTCACACCAAGGTATTAATAGTTAAGGTATAAATTTAATTTAGCTCATTTAATACCAAAGCTATGTTGTCTAAAGTTCATGTCAAGTTTATGTACGAAGTGTAATTATCAACTTTTCTATTTATATGAGTGCCTGTGACAATGAACGATTTTATTTACAGAATTAGTTTTGGTCCAAAATCCAGAAGTTAACATTGTTTATGATAATGGCTTTCCTTACTTTTCAGAACTTGGGTTTTCTCTGTTGTTGTTGGATGTCCTATTTTGTAGTAGCCAACTATATTGTAATTAGTGAAGTATTGGTCGATGATTTGAAGAGTATTACTATTACAGTTTACTGCAGAGATTTGTCAGATTTACAGATAAGTGCTGAATTCTAGATTTAATGGTTTGGTTAATTTCAGAGATCTTGTTATTGCACCCAAAACCTTATTGACATTGTTGCAGACTACGGATGTATTGTCAATATCTTATAATTGTTATATGTCGAGCGTCCCAACTCACATTTTACTTCTGAATAATAAACTGGGATGAATTTTAGATACCCCACCGGCCTATCTCTTTATTCATATACTAACGTAATAAATACGAACCCAAATCTTACCTTTAAGAATCAAACAGTTTAAAGTTAATTAATTTAGGTCTTTTAGTGCCAAAACTGACACTCAAGTCCAAAGTTCCTCCTTCGAATTGTCCTAATAGTGCGTGAAATCCTTATGCGTAAGCAATAGAAATCCAACTTTGAACTGGGTTGGGGCGATAAGCCAATGACTCAAAGGTCCTGGTTCGAATCCCATCTGGGGCATGGATGTGAATGTTAACTAACATCTCATTCATAATCGTGACGGGCCAAAGTCAAAGCTATTAATACTGGCCCATACAAAATAAAGTTTGCAAGTGAAGTTTATCAACTTTGAACATTATAGACTTTCTCATTGTTGCCGTCGATCAGAAGTTTCGTTATTTTCCTTCAACAGAAGCTGACCTATATGAAAAATTTATACATTTTTAGGTAATACGTGAAAGCGGGATATAATTATAGTGATGTGAAATATTTCGCTGGCGTTGTTTAATTCGAGTCAGCTTCTAGGACGCACCTCAAGTTATACTAGTGGGCCTGTTGTACACAACTGAACAGGTAGCCATTCAAAACTGAACCCGGGTCATCTCAGGAGGCAATGGCTACGATGATACCCTTAATCAGTGCATTTTATCTTCCTATTTTTCTGAAAGTAAACAAGGCGGTACTATAATCAATCAGACAGGTCTTGTAAGGAAAATATTTAATAACGTGTTGAGAATACACTATAAGACTTACATAAAAAGTAAATCTGTTTAAATATTTTACTTCCCTAGACTCTATACGTATACGGATTTCTCTTGGCTTGTTTTTAGTATATGATAAACACATCATGGCCGTCTTTGTGCTTTGCAGATGCCAAGAGACGCTGAAAATTAGAAACACGGTGAACGTGCAGAAGACCATACACAACGGGATTATCTCTACTGACGACGCTTCTCACTCATATTTAATGACCTAATCCTCGCTTTTGTTTTTCCAGGACATTCTGTTAAGTACTTCGTCTACATCCATCCACTCTTTGTTTTGTGGTGTTATTTTGGGTTGTCTGCTCTGCTTCCTCGACGATGGAGTCTCTCATCGGTGCTAACTACAACAAAATAAAAAAAAAAGGTGAAAAATTACAAGCAGCAAGTAAATTTCTGAAGATCGATATAGTTTTCTGATAATAGACATTAAAAAAACACACACTAAAGTTTAATGAAATGGTTATACGAGCTGTTGCTCCATTGAAATGATCACTAACAATGAGTACAGGAATCTTGGGTATATTACCGTTTTCGCAAGGATCTTCGTCTCGACTCAATACTTCTAAAGCTGTGTTACTCTTATGTGAGATTATAGGTAAAATACTCCTGTATCGTATGGACTCCGAACACTCAGAAACATGTTAAAGTAATAGAGAAAATCTAGTGTCAATTTTTGAAATTATTAATGTATAGAAAAACCACATTATATCCGGCATGCATGTCATACAGGGAATTAGTGAGTAATTTTAATATACAAACTTTGGAACAAAGAAGGCATCTAAACGATTTAATATTCCTGTAAAAATTAATACACAATCAAATTGATTGTATTGATTTAATTCCTAAAATTTTCATTAAAGTCCAGAACACTAAAACAAGATTGGTTTGCAAAAATCTAAGGACTGAAATCCTATTTAAATTTCCGATTTGGAGAATGAGTGCTTTCTACACGAAAATTGAACCGAAAGTTAATGTAGATAAATTTGGAATGACTGACAAAGAATTTAAAAGGACTATGATTGCTTTTTGTATCTGTATTTAGTATCATGTACACTCAAATACTATAATTAGGCATGTGAAATAAATAAATCTGGTTTATAATTTTATATTCATATGTCTTTCTATTCCTTATATCTATAATTAGGTACTACCCGACTTCTGCAGAAGTTTTGAAAGCAGATTTCAACACAAAACATTGTTAATTCTGTTTGTTTTAAGTTGCTCAGGCAATCAATTAATTATTATTATTATTATTACATATGTGAATGGCAGGATATTTAGCATTTCAGGCTGCATTTTCTTCATTGTATTATGGGATTAATTCAAGACACCATCCCAGTGCTTGAATCGAAATCACGGAATATATTATACGGCTGGATTGAACTTGTGATAGCTCACTTCGTGCACAATCTGTATGTGTTAACCTTTAACATTTTACAACGCCCGAGAGCACAGTAAAGTCAAGTTCATTATTTTGAAGCTAAATTCGTATTCAATATCAATCACAGTATTACGCGTTTCAATATGTTTCGAGAACATTTCTTATATAAATAATTGTAATCATTATTGCCTAAGATGTAGAAGAAAGTTAAAGAAGAGCTCTGAATGTGGAAATCTAGATCTTAACTTGATCTTGAAAAGATAAACTAGAAAAAAATACCTTACTCAACATACTGTATGAAATAATATTTAATATTAGGAAATTTTCTTTGGTCTAGTGGTTTCGGTTGCGATTTTAAGATAGGCATTCCAGAGGCTGCTGCAGACCAGGTTTTTCTGTTTCATCGGACGAAAGTCGGGCTGGTTCCTAGAGCATGATCCTTACCTCATCTTCTTTATACATTTCCCAGTATAGTGCTCTCCGAGGGGTGTTTCCTCTCAAACTTGTGACGTATCTATTTGAAAATAAATTCCCGAAACTTTCATAGAGTCTGAGCCTCTTACCGTATTTATGAGAAGAGTAGCAGAATATTAAAATTTTCGTCATTGGAAGACTCAGAGAAGCATTTTTAGACCACACATACTCTGACATTCTTTGGTATACCCAAGAAGCAAGGTCAAGGTCACGCTTCACGATATTTTCCGACAACTAGACTGCACTTGCTTGTCCTATAACAGAAACATGTTCTGACTAATATAAAAATAATATATGACTCTTGTCTGAATATGGTTAAAGAATATTGCTTGAATGTAGCTCGCAAACGACGAAAGATAAGAACAAATCAAGGACAACGGATGGAATTATTCTTTTTGTCTTATTTCTTCTTTTGGAGAGGTGCTAAAATGTCAGGACACCTCTCGGGACTTAACAGGAGGACAAAAGTCTTCATTTAACACATTCGTGACACCTTGCAAGATAAAAAGAGGATGAAGAAGAAAGAGAGAAGATGGAAGAAAGTCCTACATTTGGCACATTCGGGAGAAGAAAACGTGACACATGAAGACCAGGAATAGTTTCACGGAAGATGAGAGAGGCGCTGGAAGGAAAAGACTCTCTCTCTCTCCTCGTTCCTCGCACAATTCAATTCCACTGGTCCAGCGGGTGTAAAAGGGAGGTGGCGGAGGAGGAGAGTACACGGGAGGTTTTTTTCCCTTACTTTTTTTCGAGAAGAGGAGGGAAAAAGGGAAATTCCCTGAAGAGCCGTTTCCTGAAGGCGGGACCCAAGGATCCATCTTCTCACCTTTCCGCGGCAGGGTCTCATTTAAATGCATCATCTCCTGAAGCCCTTGCTACCACAGGAGGGCTGTCCGAGAAAATTACATTTTTCAGCCGCCGCGCCTCAAAAACTGCTTGGGCTAGGAACCAAGAGGGGAAGAGAGAGAGACTGAAGCGCCCTCTTCTTCTGCCACATCTATAAAACTCGTCGAGCGGCGCAGGCGAGAAATTACTCGGAGACCCAGAGAGTGTGGACAGTGTGCAAAATAGTAAACGTCAAAGTAATGATTATTAATGAAAGATAAAGACGTGGGATGGGGGAGAGGAGCAGAAGAACGGGGACTGTT
>JAGDQP010040876.1:6531-17128 GCA_022664845.1 Lepisma saccharinum | reverse complement strand
TAGAATAGAGACCAAAATGAAACATTAAAATTCATAAAGCCTAACTTTCTTTCAGAAGCTAAATAATTTTATTTTTGTGTTCTGATTGCATTAGAAGGCCCTTCACAGCACCTATGACCTTTTCCATACGTCTTTTTTGATATAACAATGTTCATTTGCTAGTAGTTTCCATTTTATCGCATTTTTAAGCTAAAAAAGAGGCAAACTCAAAGTGCATTTTGTACACCTCACCTAATACGTATATGACTTTACAAATCATCTCAGTAAACTATGTGTGTGTGTGTCTGAAATCAAATGTACGGATACAGGACTTGGCATTACCTTCTGACAATACTAATTATCACGTTATTCTCATATAACCCCTAACTGTAACTCACAAATACGTGTGCTCAACTTGGATCCAGTGGTTAACGTTGAGAATTGGCACTGGGAAGGCATTGCTACTCAACTCAGAAATGGAATTAAATATGTTCAACCGTTAGCTGATGTTAACATCACTCACAGAGAGGTTAAGGAGGTCTAATACAGTAGATATTTCTATTTAGTCATTGCAAAGAAATTATGGCGATAAAGTTTTCTTTAGGTCACCCTTTACTAACTTATGTGATTTTTGATAAAAATGCAATAAAACCGACAAGTAGGTCAGTGGAACTTAAGAATTCTTTCTTCTTGAACTCTTTGCTCTGGACTTATAAAACAAAATGACGAGCAGAATATATTGCTACGGTGTTTCGTAATAATAAATGAAAAACCCTGTTTCAAATGTTATTCATTTCGAATCAAATAGCACTATGACTGAAAGCTATATAACAGAAAACTCGTATAAATTAGTTTACATGTATCTGTACTATAATTGAATGCATGGGGGTATCAGATATGAATAGGCATTGACCTAGAACTTCTTGTTTACACGTGTTGTTTCACAAGTATATATTATTCAAGTACTTCTGAATAACCAAAATTTTGAAGCAAATCGTTTAAGTTCCAATGATTTTTCAAGTATATATTTATGATTGAAGAGAGCTTCAATTGGTCTTTGTCCTTTGTTGGACAATTTACTGGATTTCTCAGAAGTGATATGTACTGGTTTGGTTTCATTGAATTTCACGCATCGAAAGCAGTTTTGTCATGTTCTTATTTTCAATTTGCACACAAATTATTGATTTTATATTTCTCGTTGAAGTCTTGGTTTTAAATAGCGTAATCAATTGCAGAACCTAACTTCAAATGGTGCATATTTATCTGTTCTTTCTATTATCCATTATCCTTTTCATTACTTTTTCAACAAATAACTATTTGAAACTTTAGAATTGAAATTCTCTAATAGTATAATTAAATGTTGGTAAGTTCATCATAATATATAGACCCCTATAATTCAACTTAATTTATTACGTATTTAATATGATGACTATATGATGGAACTCAAAAATGTTTGAAATTGTTTCAGGCCGAGAAACAGAAGTCTCATAGTGGCTCACCAGCGCGAGAAGAGGGGCAAGAAGTCGAAGGTGAACCCAACGAGGAGGCTGAACAAGGAGACGAAACTCGGTTGTAAGTATTGGATCAGTGAATTATGAGAATGGAAGAAGCGAAGATTAGAAACAATAATCTAAAGATTGTATATTTCAAATATTTATCTTCTATGTTGAGGTTTATATCTTCATCTACACTCATTTCCATAAATTAATGAAAACCGTTATCTACAGCACCGTTATCCTTGTTTGCCTGTTCCATAGAACAGGATTGCTACCTGACCCAGCTACGATCCCCCTTGTAGTTGCTACTGAAAAAATTGTGTTATCTTCCACAGTACGAAAAATGCATTATAAAGCATGTCTGTAAAAAGTATGCTAAATGATCAACACTGTGGGTGCTATTAATTCACCATCACAAGCGAGAATATTTGAATGGGCAATACATAACGTTACATAGAATGAAAATAATTAAAGGCCAGTACTTTTCACGGACAACTCCCGACTTCATTTACGCAGCGATTGCAGACCACGAAGTACACACTATCATCCGTTTTCAGAATAACCTTTCAAGAGAAACCAGGAATACTTGCCATTATCTTTGATTGCCTGCTTGATCCTTTGATAGGCATTGTACAGCTCTAGTAGGGATAATTTCTCCTTCGGGTAAACAATTATCGTTCTTACCGAGCTAACTTGGTAGAGCAATATCTTCAAGACGACTCTATTGTTCATATAGGTTGGCTATCTAAATTCCCGTTTCTCCACCAGATCAAGAAAGTGTGGGATAATCAACGAAGTCATGCTTCAGCCCGCAATCTCTCTCCACACGATCTTGTGGCACTTACAAGAGACTTGGAAGAACCATGATTTCTCTTACCTACTGAGCTCACCAACTCCATTACTTTCATCATAAACGTTGCTGTGAGTTCCACATTGCTGTGATGGGATGACCACATTTAATATAGAGGTACATTCAAAATTTTTTTTAGGCGCCTAAACTTTGAACCGGTCCTTATATGCAACTTTGTTTCAAAATCAGTGTTTCTAACACACTCTTTGAGCCTTTTATTTTACACACACTAGGTGACAGGTTTTACTCACATTTAGTGTATGTATCTTACTGTATTCTTTCGGTTTTCGTGTTGTTTCTGAAAATGTCCTAATTAATGGAAACGAGTGTACCTATTTTCTTTTGAGGAAGCGTGTTCCTGCAGTCTTTAAAATATTTTACATCCTATTGTTTGTCTTTGTCACTGGCTGTAATTTCCCCTATGCGTACACAAAAAGAAATATAATTATGTAGAGACCTGTGTTTCAGAACTTGTGACGAAAAAGGGAGAAGTCTGTTGTAGGCTGGCATAATTACGAATACGAACTATCATTGCAAAATTTCATCTCGAATGCTAGTTTTGTTCAGATGAAATCTAAACCTACTTGAATAGTTCTACCATTTGCACGACTGCTTTCTACAAGAACACTTATTTTATGTACACTAATATTCATAGAGAATGGCTGATGAATACAAGTCCGATAAATTGAAATATATGGTAATAACAAGCCAATTAAAGAGATAGATTCGATATTAACATTTCATTATCTCAGCGTATGTTGGTGTATTGTTGTCAGATTGGATAAATTGGTAATTTTAAAAAAATCATAGGCAGTTTTCTGTGAACCTGAATGTACATTAATATAATTTTATAGTTAAAACAAGAAAAACTCTTTCTTAATATTTCATGCGCAAAACAAGTTTTGTCTTATTTGGATATTTTGACAAGAGAAGTGATTTACTGGGCTTAGGTTCTTGTAATATGTTAGAATATATTATCAGTAATAATTACACTCCAGATTCCCGAAACTGTCCATCAATATACCGGATAATCCTTTGTATACATGTTAATACTTATAGATATGATCTGTGAGTCGTATCGAGTTACCACAAAGAAAATTAATATTTTAAGCCAGTTACTCCATTCAGTGTAACTGTGTCCCGCTTATGTTCTTGGTAACTGAATAAACCATTTCTATTTGGTATAACGACTTTGAACTTTGACCAGCCATTGAAGAACCAATGAATGTATACATTCTCATTAGAATGGTGTAGTGGTACAGTTGATTGAACAAGTCCAACGCACTTTTTTCGTCCATAAAGCTTGGTCCACGGTCCATAAAATTGTTATCTTACGCAAACCTAATCTATTCTTTCAGGGGATTTCCGTGGTATATAGGAAAGGGAGGCATATTGGTATAATTTTTACAAAACCAAGCTTTTAAGGCGTGATATCAGTTGCTCCAGTGTCTTTGCATATTCCATTTAAAGTACCGGTATGATTCTTTGCCTAATTTTATAGCACAAACCAGTTTCCCTAACATTTGCCTACCTTAAGTAATTTCATTTTTAAAGCAGGCTTCGAAACTGTACCAAAGTGCCCAATGCTGGGGCAGATTGGTGCTAGTTATCTTAAAGTTCACCATATTGAATAACATGTAGATATTCATCCTCAGGTGTACATGAAAAAAATCAACATTCTTTCTTGAATAATTCTAAACGTGTTTAAATATTCCTAATTTTAAAATATGAAACTTTTATAGTCTACTAATAATATACCACTCTACTACGACTAAGACATTACTAATACCATCCAAGTTCTGCTTAGCAATTTCGATGCTCTTACATTATAAACTGCTTGATTTATGCAGAATTCATTTATTCAATGTAAAAATCTCAAAATAAAAAACAAGATGCCCTAAGTATTGCTACAAAATTTAAGTGCGCCTACAGTTAAATTTAAAAGTTTTTGATAATTTGTATGTTTGTGCACTGTGCTACAAGAAACTAGTGCGTGCTATAATTATGTTCACTTTACTCGTAATTTTTTATGTTAGCTAGGAAATAAAGTATTGTCTTCATTCTAGCAGTGCTTCCTGACTACTGACTAGGGTCAGATTGGTACAACGGCAAAGAGGCAAGTATCAATGTGCCTCTTCGAATGTATAGTAATCTGCCTCAAGCAGACGTTTTAAGAAAGAAAGGGATTTCCTGATGAATGAGCTAAGTTGATTATGCTGCACACAGACAAATTTCTACTCAAATAAATATGTATTCACGCACCCCCAGACAATTTACTGATACGGTAACTCAGTGAACGTATTAAACAGAAATTTACGAATCTAAAAGTAGAAACTTACTTTTGTCTTCTATAATCGTCGAAATCCACACACAGCAAAACGTAGTTTCCTGACTTCCATGTATTTCCAGTACGTTATTAGTCGAACAACAATATTACCCACCATATAGTTCTCATAATTTATCTTTTCTACTAGGAGAAACTAATGGAATGTACCTTATGTTCCAATGTTCCCCCTCCCCTACATTGTACTTTTCATGAACTTTAAATTGATACCCGACGATTTTCTATAAAAATTGTAATAGTGATCTGTAGATTATACGTGACGTGACAAAAATTACTGACATTGATATACAGTGTTAAGTAAATGTAATTTTCGTTACGTGACTACTCCTTTCTCTTTTAATATTCTATTGAAAACTTCTAATGCTGTATTTAGACTTATTTAGTAGCAACAGAACCTTCATTTGATTTTTCTATTAACTTTCTAGATCAGTGAGGGATGAAGAAACAGGGAGCCAAACAAATGTACCTCTAGAAGAGGAAGGAGGTGGAGAAGAATATGGATATGATGACACACGAGACAATCAAGGTATGAGAAGACGCATAAATGGAACAAGAATTGTTTGAAGCTTGTCAATATTATTGAAAATAGGTAACAATCATTATTGTTTGTTAAAAGATGGGTATTCCTTGAACCATTAATAACGAGTCTGCAACCTGTCACATTGGATAACAACTTCTTCGTATAATAGAAGTCGGACCTAGAGAGAGTAACATATGTAGCACGTGAGTCTCACGTTTTGAACAATTCTAGAGCTCAAAGGAATACGATGTGACGTAGTTTGAACAGGTAAAATAGATAAAACTTTGCAGCTGAAATCTTGCGTATTAAAAATGTGCCGTCAAAATCTTGCCAGACCAATATTTCCTCAGGACTAAACTTTCCTTAAAAATTTCACCAGTCGAAAGTTTCTTACGACAAACTTTGCAAGGTCTTAGGTCTCACAATAACAAAATTCTGAATTTCATTGGTTGGATGCTTTATTCTCGTGTTGATGATGATCCTCAGGAAAGAATATTTGTACAGAAGCAGTGAATTGGGCGAAGTGAAGCAGGAGTGAATTTTATCTGTGATTTTGAATACTCTCTTCAACCTAAAATTCATAGATTTTAGTGGAGAACCTTAAAAACTGTGATAGATAAAAAATAAGTAAATTTTTAACTTCAAAGTTAGGCATTTCTTTTTCAAATTTGAATTTTCTATTTACTTCTGAAAGTAGCAATGAAAGTATACTTAATATTCAAACTTTTTAAAATAATATTCTGTTGTACCTTTCATCTCAAAATACAGCTGAGACATTGATGAATTATGTATATAACTAATTAAGACATTAATTTATGAAACTTCGGTTTCAGAAAGCGTCATTAAAAAGTAATATTTATGAACTTTGCGACAACTTAAGGCTTTATTTCCTCTCTGTCTCTAATTCATGTGCCCTTTATCCAGCCTTGATCATAATATAATAAAAAACATTCTAATCTACTGGCATGACCTATAAAATACCAGGAAAAGTATTATTTAGAATTTATTGATATACTGATAGAATGTTTCATTATCATTTAGAAATTCTAGTTTGTTCTTGCTATTTTTGTACGTATATGAATTATACAGCAAAAAGTAGCCCTAGTGTTTCCTAATGATTACTTTTAGACTTTATGCATGTATGTTACGTAATTAAAATTGTTACTCTTAATAATCCTATTTGTTACTCTTCATGTCTTTTTCCGAGTTAGCCATGAGATTAAAACGGTTGTCTGGTAGTTGTTATTTGAGATGTGATAAGAAAGCTTAGTTTATATTATTTGTTAAGAGGGTGAGGAAATTTCGAGTAGAATATGTCGACCTTCTAACAACTCGAGATCCAAATAAATGTATATATATTATTGCTTCTTAAACGTTCCGAGGTTTGACAAAATTATAGTCATGAAAAAACTTTTCTTTAAAAAGATTTTTCTTCTTCATTCATTTTTATAATTGAAGGCAAGGAAGTATAGTTTTATAGAGAATTGTTTTTCTTTCCTTTTTCAAGTTCACAAACATTCGGGAGATTTTAACGTCCTTTTCTTGTGTTGCAAGGGAGCAAACATGGTCCATTGCATCTTTGCGAAAACAGGGTAGATGACAAAGTTCAAGGTCCTTGGTAATATTTTTATGTAAGCTGTTTGTGAGGGGAACAGGTAGATTTCAACAATCGTTTACAGTTTTAGTTTTAGTTTTAACACGATTTAACAAAAATATTACGCTTTCTAAAGAAGACGTGTAAGACCTTCAACGCTAAATTCGCTTTTACTATCATCCATATTTCACAAGAATCGTAAATATTGTGTTTGTGTTTATAATACAATTTTCGACGCATCATCATGAGATCAGACTAAAGTAAATTGAAATATTACATAAGAATTAAGAAATTAATAATTCCAACAAGTTTAAAAACAAACCTTTTTTCTAAGCTATAATTTACAGGACTCTACCTCCGCATAATTATCACAAACATTTTTTTATCATTCAATATACAATTATTTAGAATGAAAATTTTTCATCTCATGGGAGAAAAATAACTTTAACAATACGGTGAAAATGTGTGGCTTTTCAAACTAGAGTCCTGCAAACCCAGGCCCGCACCGACCCGTGCAGTCCACTACTCCATTTAGTTCTTTCTTTCTTTTTTCTTTTTTGCTCACTTTTCCGGTTTTTTTTAGGTTCAACTACCTAACAGAAAACATCGGGCGGGTATCATCATAGCAAATATTTTCCCTTTATTTTAATAGTAAGTAGCAAGTTTATTTTAATAGTAGTTGTCTACACGGGCCGGCCGTGCTGGTGTGGGCCTGGGTTTGCAGGACTCTATTTCAAACACATATGAACTCGAGTCTTAATCATAATTTAAAAAGATTATCCACATTCCTCTAAAAGTTATTGCATAGTTTACGTTTCAATATTTACTTTTCATATTCGAATTGTAGTTTCCACACGTTACAGAAACATATGAAACCATTTACTACATATTCAGAATCTTACACAGCAATTTCACTGAAATAACCAGTTTATCTTCATACTTGTCCCATCCAATTTAAATACATTTATTGAAAAAGAAATCCCAATACCAAGAACGAGTTATGCCAGCTGAAGGAAACTTGGATAGCAAATTAATCTACCTGATTTATTACGTTGGCACAAATACAAGGTTACAGCTTATGAGATTCGCGCACGGCGACATGTCGAAGTTGTAATTACTGCTGTTACCGCCACGTTAAACGCAGGCATGGATTTCATTGTACAGATGTAGGATATCATCCAATGGGGTGGTTTTCCACGCCTTCTGCACCTAGACGGTCCAATCAACAACGTTCATGCCGGTTGCAGATGAACCCGGAACTGGCGTCCAATAATGTCTCACATACGGTCGATAGGCGAAAAATCTGGTTATCTTTTCGGCCAAGGCAAGCTGTTGACATCTTGGAGAGCATGTTGGGCTGCAGTTGCGGTATGGGGACGAGCATTATCGTGTTGGAATAGCCCCTCTATGCCTTTTATGAACGGCAGTACAATGGGTTCGACCACCTTTGTGATGTAAACGTTCGCCGTCACGCCGCCACTGTGGGTCAATAACAAGAGTTTTCCTGTTGTTTGGAAATACCTCCCAATATCATAATTCCAGAGGCTGGTCCAGTATGTCGCCGAGCGCAATAGCCGTGTAGTCTGAGGCATCTTCAAGGTTCTGGATTCGAATTCTGGCTGAGACATGGATGTTTGTGGATTTAAAAAATAATAGGTTGAAATCTTGATGTGCCGAAGTTACTGAAATGGCTCAAACACAAAGTTTACCAAAAATATTTGGTCCAGTATGTCGACGACGGATATAGCTTGCCAACAGCCTTTCACCAGGTTTCTCCTGACCCATGTACCTACTGAGACAGAAATTATTCTCGTCCATGAAAAGCATGGAGTTCCATTCTGCCCTTCAATGGGTTATAGTGTGATACCACTTGGCGGTGGGGAGAAGCAAGCAACGAACATGCCAAAGAATCTTCACGTCGAATCTACTTTCCAGTTTAGTCTACTTTCTACTCTTTTTAGAACAGTTCATTTTGTGATGCTGGATCCCGCGATGGCTCGATTTGCAGCTACAGACACCCTCGGATCCGCGTAAGCACCGATCTTCTCTTGCATTATTGGACCGCGAGGGTCCATCTCGGTCTTCTGGTAGCAATGCCTTCTTGGAACCAGTATTGCCAACAGTTGTACACAGTAGAGGCGTCACGACCCATTATTGCCACACCCCGGAAGCCTACCACACGGTCCCATTGAAATTGGATTAGTTGCTCATATGTCCGTCGTTCTCGTTTAAGGCATTCTATATAGTCGTAGCACACGTTACTACAGCCTCTCACGATGACACTAACGTTCAGCTGCACGTGTGTCTATTGGAGCAGTTCATTCCGCATGCGCTGTGGCGCTTCACGCGAATATTTCGAACTTGTAGCGATGTAATAAATCGTGTAATCTACTCTCAAGTTTCACTTGCCTAACACAACTCCTTCGTGGCGTTACTGTCGCTATCTTTGGTATTTTCTGAAGAAATGTTATGGAGATAGAGTTCGTATGAAATGACGTGTTTTCTCTATATTAGAAAAAGTATAATCACCAAATCATCACATAGAGATCAAGCCAGGGTAAGCGACATATCAGCAATTCATTGCAGATTGACTTCCACGTAATTAATAAAACAATGGCTTGATTAACCAAGAAGTCGTAAAATTCGTTCACAGTTCTGCGCGCACATAAATTCAGATTCTGTCTTATGTAGGTTTCTCTGCCATACACATCCACGCCGTTGGGACCTATCTTCACCAAACTTCTTTGCATGTGTCCATTGCTTTACCAAGAGAAGCCTGTGGGCTTTGTCTCCGCTTAATATATACACTAACATGCCAAAATCCATTGGATTATTGCAAAATACACTCTGGGCCCTGAAATGCACACCGTCAGACTTATCTGCACCGAATTTTTGTTGATTCTTCACTTGAGTAGTGGAAGCCCATAGGCTATGTTTGGTTACAATATATATGCATTGCCTCTCTATAATCTATGGAATAACACCAAATATATTGTGGGTTCTGAAATTCACACAGTGATACCACTCTACACCAATCTTTCCATGACTGTTTGTCTCCACATGAATAGGCGGACATGTTACCTAGTGTGAAATAAAATTCTCCTTTAGAGATCAAAACCTTGTTGCTCCATTAACCCAGTATAGGACAGAAAATTTACATGAGGATTATGTTTCATAAACCTTTGCTCAGCATTGCAGATACAGCACTTCAAGGACCTTCTCTCCGTACCACTGAGTGATCCTGTTTTGCAGAAGAGCGTCACATAACATGTAATCAAGATGTTTTGTTTGAGTTTATTACTTATTATGCACTAGGGTTATCACTTATTATGGTTATATATACTAAACGTCAACATTCATTTCATTTGTTGGAACATTCGAGAAACTGGTTGCTTTTCTGAGTGAATCGATCATCTACACTAAAACTAAAATACCAATCTTATGATTTTTAAAAATCAAATTCTGCATTACTTTCGAATTAAAATAGAGAAACATAAATCACAATTTTTTTTAAAATAAACCATAAAATTATAACATCTTCATTATGTAACACTTTTTCCATGGAACGCTATAACTTCTAATATACAGTAATGTGCACCTTAAGGAATGGAAACTGAAAAATCCATATAAAGAAAGGTCTTAAAACATAGTGTTTCACATTTGATTTTTTTAAATAACTACTTGAGAAGCAATATGTTTGGGGATTTTCAGAAGAGGAAAAGCACGCTGAAGAAGGTAGTGAGAAAGAAGAGGATCGACCAAGAAAGGAGACTGCTCTTCCTAGACGTATGTCAGAAATGAGTCTGAAGACCCA
>JAGDQP010040875.1:0-17129 GCA_022664845.1 Lepisma saccharinum | reverse complement strand
TCCCTGAGAAAGATGCGCTCCTAAGCCTGGGCGAAGTGAATGCATAAATCCGGCCCTGGTGGTGACGTTGTTGCTTAGGAAGACCACTGAAGCATGTCTTTAGTACCTTTCTCCTGAATACAAATTAAATCAAATATTGCGAGAAACATCATCTTCTCACCTCCCTCTTGTGCCAATTGTAGTTTTTCACACAAGCGAGTGCTGCATGATTCACATATATTGGGATACATAAACATTTACGGTAATGTGTCTTTTTTCAGTTTTAAACTATTATATAAGAAATATATTGAAAATTTTGTCGAATACATTAAAACTAGAATCCATACAATTTTTCTCTTAGTTAACCAGGAGTAATACAAATTAATGTTGCGGTTTCAGCTTCAAATAACTTGCTGATTTACTCCAGATATAGATCCCACATATATGCGCTTCATGGAATAGTCTCGTTTTTTCCGATTTGATTCACGCAACGAATTACGAAGTTTTTATGAATTATAGCGTCATTATATAACATTTCGGTTTACCCGGATAATGCTTGATATTTGTTTTAAATGTATACTATATACGAGCTCACTAAACACATATTTTAATGTTGATTGTAAATACGAGGCGTGAGGATGAAATATTTAAATGACACTTCCACAAAAGTAAATCCTTTAACAAATCTCACTCTCTCCTCTCTCTTTCTTTCTCTGTTAATGAGCATCCACTTCTATAATGTAAATATATCTAGGAACATGTGTACGGAATTTAATTTAGATTCAATGCTTAAATATTTGTTCATGCATGTCAGTTATGTCACCTCCACTAGGTATAAATGCAAAATTATGTAAAAATATGCAATATACTATATTAACTAGAAAAAAAAATGCTATACTCATAGAAAGAAAAGAGACGCTGACATTAAAAATATTTGCATAATATTTTATAATTATTACATGTCAAGAAAATAACAATACAGATTGAAAGCTTGAAAAGCCACAGAAAAGAAAATATATCCAAATAAATCTTTTTTGTTTCCTTTCAACTTCCTGATGTCACTAACACACGCACTAACTCTCTCTCCCTCTTTCTTTCCAAATTTCTCGCTGACATAAATTAATTATGTTTGGTCGTGGTGGAGGTTGAACGGAGAACCTCAAATAGTCATTCATTTTAGGATTTTAACAGTTTTAACAAATGCGGATGGGTCAGTGAAAACGAGGCACGCAGGATTATTAAAATTGCTTTCATTTTCTTCGGTTTTAGCGGTCTCGTGAAAACAAATGATAAATACTTGGGTTGTGGTCTGTTAATTTTGTTATATCTATCTGTTTTGAACGCAGATTAACGTCTCAATGATATTCGGTACAGACAAACTGACTTCATATTTTTAATTACCCCTTTTCAATCAGAAACTGTATCTGAAAGTATACTATTCCGGTCAATTCTTTCCAGCTGCTTTCCAATTAAGTTCATCATTGTCATATCAGTGTGAAATTCACCCATCATTTGCACAACTATTTTCTTCATTTTGAATTGGAAACTAACAATGAAGCAGTTTTCCAATCGTGTATACAGGTTGATCAGACGATATAGCAGATGTCTTTGCGAGATTCAGTTTTGAGATTGTTGCTTTAGTTGTGCCCATTGTGTGTTTTATTATTGCAAAAAAAGTTATTTCATCAGGCAGGAATAAAAAATTAAATGTTCAAATTTGGACTGTGCTATATAGAATTCGAGTGAAAAGTGGAGAATTCAAGGAGAACCAGATGTTTTCTATATTTTCTTCAGTAGCAATTCAGTTTTATAGGAGCATTCTGAAGGATTTCCAGTAGACCGGAAATGATATGTATTTGAACTTATTTTTAAGACCTTTAGGCATCTCATTTTTTTTTAGACTGAGGAAATAATATGCAATTCATTAGCTACGTTTACACCATGTAATCACTGATCATGAATGCTTCTCCCACATAATGGGATGTTGATGTATGAGTCGGGAAGATTTTTACTCACTGTTCTACTCCATTGGTTGATGTTAATATTTTCTGGATTTATGTTATCGATCTTACTCTGTAGATGCTGAATAACTGTTAAGTTATGCCTGTTATAACTGTTATGTTATGGAAAGAAGAGATTGAAATCGAGGATGACTGGTTGTGGCCGATGTTATTTATTGTTGCTGTGATGAAAGCATTCTACTATGAGGATACACAACCACCTTTACTGCGTATTTCTAGCACAAGATTTTTGTCACGGTTGCTGATATTTGATACACTGGCCCAAGTTATGAAGCACTGACTCCGAAGCGACAAATACGTAAACGATTTTCGGGCTTTGTGACGGTGTCGATCATGAGACCAACATGTAAGGGAAGATGTGTTTCACTTTCTAAGGAGTGGTGAGAGATGTTTGCTTTTCAACACTTTCGAAATGGGAAAATTATAGCGTGTTATTTTCAAATGACAAAGTAGCATCTCATCCATCAAGCACCACACACCAGAATATGACTAACACTATTGTAACCCAGATTTTGTGTGAAGTCTGTTGAATATGCCCTGGAATTTCAAAACTCGCGAAACACATTTCTACCTAAAATATCTACTGCAAGCCCCAAACACTGAATTAATTAAATGCGCATGCATCTTTAATGACATCATCAACATCCTTGACAAAGTTGAATACAACTTCTGTTCTTAACTTATAAGCACGTAAACCAGGGATAAAAGACAGAAGACTCTCTTTCAGGCGTGAGCGATTCACTTTATGCTCAGTGGTTCGAACTCCCATAGTTTACATTCTGTGAACCACACGTTTTGTTAAATCTGCCAATTTAAAAGCAGTAATATTTTTATAACACAAGTAGATGTTTTCTAAATATATAATAAGTTATGTATAAGTAATTAAGAATCCTTAGTGCGTCGTAAGTTGAGGGATAGCGTGCCACCGCTTCGGATTCCACCTGCCGAAGGGCACCTGCCAGTCGCCGACACAAATGCATAATCGCTTGTTAAGATTAATCGATGGTGGTCTATGACGTAATAGCTATGCCATCTCATGACTCTTACTTGTGCGCTTGACTGTAACGGCTGATAAGCATGACTCTCTACAATATAAATAAACATTCTCATATATAGGTTACGGCGAGTAAGCTAGAAGATATCTGTTCTGGCAAGTGAGCTCTGTAGGATCCCCAGTTTTCTCTCGGGGCTCGGAATAACGGAAAATAAGATATTCCGGCCAACAGTAACAGTGTTGTATTCGAACGGGTATAAATCAAATTCACTTGTCCAGGGCCTCAGATTGCCTTAGGTCGCCTCAGTCTATACAGAACCTGCTGCGCATTTAGGGTCATGGGAAGTTCTGACGGGATTTAAGAACTTAGGGTAACACACAGTTTGGGATATTTTCCTTCCCGAGCCACCATATCAGTGGAAGTAAATCTTCGCCTTGAAGTTGTACAACGTGGTCGCCAGTGATGGGACCAATACCTAGAGTAAAAACCAAGACAAAATTTCCTTCCCTCTGTGTGTTTAATATCTGAATATGGGTATGAAGTTAAAATGGAATAGCGTGTTCCATTCGTACTTAAGCTTGACCGGTCTGTATTTCCACGTTCCAGTAAAGATTAACTTTTTGGTTGTCATATTTATTTTCATACGTCTAGTGACATTTTTCTTTATTACTTATCGAAGTATGTTGTAAATCGCTAGTGCTGGTGACGGATAGTTATCTTCGAATAGTGACAGGTGAGGTGTTATGTTTCGGAAAAATAAAGAGACTCTCATCCAATGACGTATCCTCATGGGTTGGACTGATAAGGGGGACTCATCCAATGACACAGTCCAGCTAATTATAGTTCACCGAAACCACTGGACTACATATCAGTTTCCCTGAACTCATGGTCACATTTTCTTCATATATTCAACTTCCTGCGTGGCAAGTTCATCTATTGTTGATGAAGAAAAATCGGAATATTCGCAACTATTCAATAATTCATCAAGAGACTTGCTTATAATACAGGATGAACCCGAAGTAAAAAGGCCAGTTGTCTTCATATTTCTCATAACGAATGCCCTATTGCTTCTAGAACACACTATATACATTAACCATTCCTAATTATTCCCCTTCTTTCAGTCAGTCATTCAAGTGGAGCGGATAGTTGTGGCTAATTTGCCTCCCGAACTAGAACGGAAATTGCCGAATGGTGATGTAGTCCGACGTGCTTTTCAATCATCAGTAAGCACAACAGACAGACTTCCCGAAAAGAAGAATAAAAGTATGTTTTAATAAAAACCAAACCATACATTAATGTTTTTTTTTTAATTTTCTTTCTAATAGAATTAGGTCCATGAGAACGGCTTTGGACTGTCCTTTTGAATCTGTCAGTCTCATTTCATAATAACTCTTTACTTATAAAGAAATACATTAAACATACAAAATTGATAGAGGATCGCAATAGAAAATGAAGCTATTTTACTGTTTCACATAGAATATTAAAATACTATTTTCAATTTTCTGTGATGAACTAAATTTGAAACACAAGCAGCTAATGCTGAGATGTTACTTTGATTAATACCAGTGCCGTTTCCTTTCCAAATCCTTCATCTTGCTGTTATTGTTGTTAAATATATCCATTATAAAATGGCCGAAATTGGGTTGTATGTAGAGATTGTTAAGTAGATAAATAAATAAATAGTTCCTTTTCTTTTTTTAAATGCTATATAAAGCAAATGATAATGCTATATAAAGCTATCACAGTTTTCGGAATTTTCCAGTTTAAATAAAAGCAGTGCTCCCAGTAATTTTACTAATAACTTACATTAAGTATAAACTGTTTACACCAGAGGTATAGACAATAAGTTTAAATATATTTATACATGTATTCTCATTTAGATTCGAACTTTATATTAGTGACTAACTTCAAAGAATCTTTGTGTAGTACAATGAAAAAACAAAACGTAAATAATGCGGGACAATTAGACATGAACATGGTTATCCACAATTGTTCAAACACACAATCAACTATGTTATAATGTAGTAAGCGAAAAACAATAAAAGAAAATTCACATAATATTGTTAAATTTATATTTTATATCAGAAAGGAAGTAGGGAAGACGTTACTTGGTTGTGGGATTTGAGAAGAAATCTTTACTAATAATTATATTCTTCCAGGTTGTGATAATGTAATATTTTCTTCAAAAATAATTGTTCAATTAGAAATAACAATACTCTCGCACCATCTTTTGTTATGGTCTTAATTTTGTTTTAGATTTCTAGGATGTATAAGACGTTTAAAAGTAGGTTTTCTAAAACTGTCGAATATGCTTGTTCACATGAAGGGTTTCTTTCCACTAGACGGATTGTATTGCAAATTTTGTTTTTTGTAGCTGAGTATAGCCAATTTCTAGCACTATTTAGTTACTAGCTTCCTTCCTCTGTCATTAGTGCATAGGTCTACTAATTTATACATTATACTGTCAATACAAATCAACATTGTTGTCAACAGTCTAAGTTTACACGGTTATTAAAAGATCTTTACTGCATCCACATAATTATTAATACACGTTTCTCTTTCAAACTCACGATTATGTCATTGAACTCTGCTTTTCCCTTCAAAACTTTAACTACAGTTCACTTTCGGACCCAAAAAAATTATTTCCGGTTAGTTACTGTACGGTTTACGGTATGTAATGCATAATAAAAAGTGTTTATATCCATAATAATCATCAGCGCCTGTAATAATACAAAGACAAAAAAATAACAAGATTTCGTTCCTTACGGTAAATTCCAATCGCTGTTATTGATTTAATAAAGTTCTAATGGCAAATGTGCCTACAAGTACCGTGGTAGTCATATTTTACAGTAATACAATTTAACATCACGAATCGTATCCTAGAAACGACGCTTTAATAAGTTTGTTGCATTACTGAGAGCCCTACAAAAAGTGACACATTGCTTTCAACATTCTAATGTAAGTAATACATCATGATATGAGGTTAAAATACTTGTATGCAAGGCCAGTCTACCAATACGCTAACTCCACGTGATTGAATCGGTACCAATTATAAAAAAAAACACCTAATACTACAAAGACCGTATGAATTCTGATCAAGTTAAAATCTATGTTCAACTACAAATTTATTTAACATTTAACATAAACAAGTACAAAAAAGAACAACAAAATCGCATATTCACGAAAGCATAGCAGAATACGTCATAAACTCCTCTCGGCAAGTCTCAATGTGAATTATATAGATAATTCTAACGGTATGAATATTTATATTTTTCATAAGAGTCATTCAACACCAACTCCATATGAAAACCACATGACGAACAAATTGAAATGTATCCAAAGCAACCTCACAAAATGGTGACAATTTTGACTCAATTATCCCAACTAGAATATCAACCATTCTAGGGTGAAAATGACCATAGTACGATCATAAATACCCACTAATAAAATCCAATTCATAAATCATTTCATCAGAAAGTAGTGTAACTTCAATTCCATTTGACACATCGAAGATGATGTCGTATTAGAACAAGAAAAACTATGTTTTACACCAACCTGAAAATCCACGAACTGAACTGAACTTGACGGGCTTCAGGCGTGGAGAATCGCTTTACCCAGAAAGCTATGCGCCTGCAACTAAACTGGACAACGCGATAACAACTGCACACCAATAAGAGCAAAAATAGCGATAAACTATTTTCATAACAGGAAATAAAATTACTGTAGCGGATGAAAATTTTATCTCATCTGATCTCCGCTAGTGAATTTTATCTGCTAACATTGTATTTGTTATCTGATTTTTTTCGTTATCAGGATATCTCTTATCTGTATTTTATTCGTTATCAGGTTGCCTGTTATCTGAATTTTATCTATTTTCTATTATCGTAGTATCTGTTATCTGGATTTTATCCGTTATTGGGGTGTGTGTTATCTGGATTTTATAATTATCAGAATATCCGTTATCTGTATGTTATCCGCCATCAGGATTATATGTCTTGTGGATGCTCACTTGGATTGTGTGACCATCCCTAGTAAACAATATTAAGATCGTTACATTTTCTTTTTTCGACTTTGGTCTAACTCTCTAGTTGTTCTCTAGATGTTCCTCAGTACTTGAATTCTTGTACGTAGCTGCAACTTTTCCCTTACTTTTCCATATTTACATTTCGAATGCTCTTTGTTTTCATTCTCTGATTCCTTCATGTGACAAACTTTCATTTCTGTTTCGTGTTGCACAATATTCCATTTAAAATGTGTAATATTTTTATTATTAATTTTAATGTTCATTTGTGCTTAAAAAATAATTTCCTTTGAGCCATTGCTTTTGTTGCATTTATTTGTATATTAAACTTTATATTCACATTTATAAAAAAAAGTTGATCGTTTTGGATCAACAGCCCGTACAGATCCTTGGCCTATCCGAAGAGTTTCATTCAATGATGATCCACATTGTCAGTGCAACGAATCCGCGCCATCACTGTACGTGACTTTAAGTGAAACGGCTCGATTCTTCTTCAATTAAACACCCCATATAGCATCATTATGATGGGTCAACACCCAAATTGGAACCCCCCCACCCGGAATCGAACCCAAAAATGTTCGCACTGAATGAGAGAACATTATTCCCCCCACCTCAGAATAAGGAGGACTCATACACCCATCTCAAACTGAATTCCAGAACTACTTCCCTATTCCAAATGTGTTGTTCCTTCTATAAAGTTTTTACATTTGCTCTCTTTTGCAGTGCATCTTAATTAGTTGTTTGATGCATTAACTTCTGAGAACTTCCAGTGTTAATGTTTTCACTTTCATCGAAAAATATATATAAATTGCAAATCTGGTTAATATTTTATATTTGTTCTTCAGCTGTAAGAAATCATTATTAATTAGATTAATTGATTAGTGTCAACAATACAGCGCTATTTCGTATATGTATTGACTCCAGAATCCAACGGATGTAAGTGACATTGATGATTAAAAGAAAGGTAGAGGCTATCTCTTATAAATAAGTCGAATTATGTATGACATACAACTCTCATATGTTGTATATAGACTCAATATGGTGTTGATGTTCTTTGCAGAAAATATGATAGTAGTTTGTCACATCTAATTCAAGTTATCTCGAATGTTCTTTTATTCGTCAATATCACTTGTATCCCTTGGCTTCCAGAGTCGACATATGAGGTTTCTAAATAATTTATGTCTTGAAGCGTTTTATATTCTGTAAAATTTCAAAATGCATATATATATATATATATATATAAACTTTTTCCAAAGTGTTACCTTAAAGCAGAGCATTTTTTTTAAAGTAGAAAAGAAATAAAGATAATTTTCCTATAAAATTAAAAAAAAAACTTGGGGTGGTCGGGTTTCGACCCAGGGTTCACTAGCCCATAGGTCATATACTCTCAACACTTAGCTACTTTCTTTCTGTGGGTTAAGAACGGCTCCCGAAGCATATATTCATACTCGTGTAAAATCTGTGGAACAGCTGTAGAATTGGGTAAGAAATGGATCAAATCGTCTATGTACGCCTGTGCCGTAAAACTACCACGATAAATAGCTACTTTGGGAGACAATAAATGTAATTTATGATGTAAAGGACAATTCCAAAATTGAATAAAAGAGGAGATAAAGGTTTCCCCTGTGTGATCCCGTTTTCAACAGTAAATTTGGGTAGTAAACCTGAATTAATTTTTATACGTATTTGTCGATTTGGAAAAAAAAAATATTAGTAAGCCAAGGAAATTTCCCGTGATCCTATAGCGTTCTAAGACTGCCCGTAGATAATGTATTGACAATGGATCATAAGCGTGTTTATAATCGCATGAAAGGATCGCTGCCTGAGTGTTCACATGTTCAAAATAGCCAATAAAATCTCGGATATTAGCTAAGGCAAGCGAAACCGTGCTCTTCAGCCCAAGACCAAATTGTGCATCCAACAAAACGGTAGGCGCAATTTTCTTAAGATGGGATTCGAGAAGTCTACTAAATATTTTGAAATCTGAGTTCTCGAGTGTAATAGATAGATAATTTTCCACTGCTACCCCATTTGGAGTTTTTCGGATTGGTATTAAAATACCTTCCTGGAGTGACACTGGTATTTTGCCCTTGATCAACATGTCATTCACCATTTCTGTAAATAAAGGAACGAAAATATGTTCAAAAGCACGATAGAAACGAAGCGAGAGTCCGCCTGGGCCCGGGGTCGATGAAACACCTCTAGAAAGCGCATTCCTCACTTCTTGGTGAGTGAATGGTAGACTTAATGAGTCCACTTGCTGATTATTTAATTGAGGCAAAGAAATATTCAAAAATTGGTCTAAATTCCCTATCGGGGCCTGTGGACCGTAGAACTCACGAAAAAGTTTAACACCCGTGTTGCTGTATCACCCGTGTGCATATTGCCATCTTTATCTCGGATTTGCGTCAGGACATTTTGTTTGACCTTACTACGCAGTTTCTGAACAACTCCAAGGGACACTTTTCTTCAGAATGGCTGGGTGTTATATTTGCCCGAATAAAATATTCCTGGTATTTTAATTTTGTTAACTTCAATAACTGAGCTTTTATGGCATGAATAGAAGCGTATATATTTGTGCCAGCTAAGCGTTCTTTAATAGCTTCCGTTAATAAGCGAAACCGAAGGTACCAGACCGGATTACGTTTGAGAATTTGAGTCGCTTGCATTTTAATTGTTAGTATTAGCGACATACGATCTGAAAAGCTTAAAGGTACATTTTGAATTAATGGAAGTAAATCAGATGTGCAATACCAGCGGTCAATTCGACTAAGTGACTGCGCTGTGAAAAAGGTAAATTCTTCTTCGTTAATTTTTTAATGTGGCGCCATATATCAAATAAATCAAAGGTCTTATTTAAATCCTGTAGGGCCTGAGAAAAATTGAATGAGGGATGCATATCCTCTTTGTGTAAAACAAAGTTCCAGTCTCCGCCGATCAATAATGATTTGGTACCTTGCTGTAAGGCCATTGCCACGTCAGTATTAAAGAAAGAAGACCGTTGGGCAATTTTTGAAGAACCTGACGGTGCATAAACACTAGTAATTTGAGTATTAAAGAAGTTGCCACTGGTGATTCTTCCCGTTTCAATAAAGGATTGGGGCTTAAACGGACAGTCCACTCGCGTCGCGATTCCCGTCCCCTCCCCCCGTTGAGGAGGGGGAAAGATGTAAATTATAGTTATGAAATCTGTCGTCATCTACGGTTTCCATTTCAGAAAACAATGCGGTATGTATATTATTAACTTTGAGAAAATCTCTGAGTGCATCCTGCCGGTTGCTTGCCGAATTTCCTTGTAAATTAATAATCGCTAAACGATAAGACTGCATAACAACATTGTGCTTATCACTAAAAGTATTCCCCAAAACAGAAATCAAAAGTAACAAACATAGGCTACGAAACAAAAACCCACTTTGATGCATAATATATATAAATTAAGTGGAACACACATTCTTGTTTATGTTTTGTAGTCTTCCGTATCTGAAAATGACAATTTACTATCACTACGGTTCTTACGAACTGGTTGAGAGTCTTTTAGCTCTGGTACCAAAAGCCACCGCGTCGAATTCAGTGTCAAAAGATGCGGAACGTTTTTGTTTCCTATGCTTCCGAAGTCATTTATTACGTCGAGTAGATCGGTTTAAAGTACTAACACTATGATCACTAAACGTATCTGAGCCTGAAGTCTGGAGTTTTCCCGATGTTACCACACTAAGACTGTCTAAACTACCATGTAAGGTGGGGGGGCTCTATCCCCGCCACTGCCTGCTCTTGGATCTCTGCGCCCATATCACTCTTGCCTAAAGGCGGGCTTAAAAGATTTTGATTATCCATGGGTTGTTGGCACTCTAAATTGTCTACTGCTACTCTGGGTTCACTTACCTTAATCGTTTCTTAAGCAATGTTTGTTTTAATCTTACCCCCTGTGGAGTTCACTTTAGCTGAGATGGTAGCAACCTGTTCTTGTTCCGTTGTAGAAACTACTGATGTTCACTGAGGAATATCCTCTAGCACTGAAACGACATTGACTGACATCCCACTTGAACCATGCTTATCTTCGTCATTGGTTGTCGGTGAAACAGAATGAGGCACCACAAAAGACACTTTAAATGGGTCATTTCGGATCGGAATCTTAGGGACTTGATTTTCTTTTGTCGTTTTCTGGGGAAGTAGAGGCTGTTACTTATGACCTACGATCGGAAATTGACTGAAACTGGCGATGTCTACTTTTTCACCACTCGCTACGTTGAAAGGAAGGCGTTGCCCCACTAAAGGATTTTTGCCCCCACTGACCATATGCGTGTTACGGGGTATCTTGTGCTGCGGGCATATGTCAGACTTATGTTCTGGATCCAAACAAATGAAATACGTAGGTGTCTGTCTAAATAAGACACATAAAGGCGTAGTCCTTGTATTACAATTGAAGAAGGAATGTTCTTTTGTAAATACATCCGGACATGTATCATTCCGGTTCGGACCGGGTACACATGTCCGTCGGAGGATTGATCCTCGCGCACGAAGAGCACTTTACCATAGGGTTGCAAACGTTGAATCAAAATTTGTTGACTCAATTCTGTTGGTACAGGATGTATATTAACAGTGGTCAAGAAAACGTCTGCTTTTTCTATTGGTATTTTGTAATTAACATTATTCACTGGAAACACCTCTCCTCCCGTAGCTTCCAACATTCGATTACACACAGTGTCGGAAATTGTCTTAATATAAACCTCTTTCTTGATTTGTATAATCCCGATCGAAATAACTTCATCTAACTGTAAATAAAACGTACTGGAAATCCATAAATGGATATCCACACTAGATAACTTTTCTGGCACTTCTTTGAAACTTAAACGGATGGTGTTAATTCTTTGTAACGATATTTCTTCAAACTTTCACTGTACACATCTTCTATACTGAACAAATCCGCACTCAAACAAAGAAACTCCTTTAAAGGAGCACAACAGAATAGGAGGTCCCACATTAAACTGGTATTAGAAGTTCACCACCAACTGCAGTTACGTACACTCTACAGCTGTGTCGGCGGCGAAGCGAATCTCACTCTACCACGAGCAAGACCAAGACACGACCTGCCTGCTCACAAGTCAGACAGCCACTCACCCCGAATGCAGTTGGTGTTTCTTCAGGCTGTTGGTGTGTACGGCATTCCGAGCGACATATGTAGGTAGAATTTTACTGCGAAGGAGGTTAATCATTAACATGTTGATTTTACTACGAGGAATGCCACGTAAAACAAAATAAGGAGAGATACGTTTGCTACAGTGTAAATAATTATACCTAACTTAATTAATCTTTCCGCCAATGCAATCCTTGTCGTCCTTGGTCCCGCAGAGAACTGTCTACTATTCGCAGTGAGAAAGAAATATAAACACTGAAAGTGGCGGCGCATTAAGTGACAAGCAAGTAACGTTACTCCTGTCATTGGATTATAGAATATCCAACCAAGGATTAAACTTTATCCACAAAAGTACGTAACCTCAAAACTGCCAGTTTATCTTACAATTCGATCAGGATGTGAATGAATTTTAAGCGTAAAATAAGTTGAACGTTCACCGACAAAACACTTTGGCCAGTTTCAACCCATTTTCAGTTATCGTTGAGCTATTACAAACAAAATGTTGAACTTTAAAATGGAGTTACGGTTACCTGTTTTTCAACTAAAGGGCTTACACTATATCCACATGTAAGAGTAAATACAACAAAACACTAATTTTCTATTTGTATTTCCTCATAAAGCGGAGTAACATTCATCCATTTTGTGTTTTCACTTTTCAGAGTGTGTGGGTTGTACGAGTCCCGCTGGCAATAAGATTCAATTCCTCAAAACTTTTGGATGCAAGATTAGATGTCGTGAAGAGGATTTTGCAAGAAGCTCCTCTAGTTGATGGGTAAGGATTTTCTGTCATATTTTAAATGTCTACAAATATGGTTGTATAATATCAACGATTAATATGTCTGTAAAAGTTCGAAATTAAGTATTTCCAACCAAAACCAGATAGAGAAAAAGTTCTAAAAGTAAATAAACGCATATGTTGCTAACCTCTAGTCAATGTATCAATAAATTACATTAAATCTGCCAGCTTGCGATGAGAAGAGGGTACGTGGAGACCAAGAACGGATAATAACTCTGTCTTGTTGGTTTGCTTAAGCTCAGAACAGAATCAATATGAGATAGATTAGAAATACTAGTCATGTAGTTGGGGAGCAATATTCAATTTTAAGGGGACATGAAGGTTTTGTAGAACATACTCAATGAATGAAGGTCCTTAATTTCTGTAAATCTATAGAGAAGACCAAGTAAGCGCATAGAACTGTTAGTTACAGAAGTCACGTGATCAGCTAACAGAAGTTTTTCTTCAAATACCACTCCAAGGTCCTTCTGAGAAGAAACTTTAGCAATCGGATTATCATCAATGATATACGCAGATGGGATTTGATTCCTCTTTAATGAAATAGTAAGAAAAGACGACTTTGAGGGATTTATTTTCAAGTTTCACGCATCATACCAGTTCAAGAGGTCAGTTATGGAATTTTGGCGATCAGCAACATCCTGTAATGATCTGATTTCTCGAAATAATTTACAGTCGTCAGCAAAGAGAAGAATTTTGGTTTTAGCTGACGAGAGATAAGATGGGAGATCGTCCATATATAGAAGGAAAAGGAGGGGGCGCAAAACACTACCTTGAGGTACACCAGAGAGAACGGGAACAAAATTAGAAGATGATCCAGAAAGAACAACACGTTGTTCGCGGTCATTGAGATAGCCTTACAATCAATTCTATCGAAAGACTTACTAAGATCTAGATAGATGACATCAAGTTGTGTGTTATTGGACAGGGATTGGGTAGAATCAGAGAGTAACAAGGACAGGTTGGTAAGAGTGGAACTACCAGGAAGAAAGCCATGTTGAGCAGAGTCTAGATAGGGTGAGATAAAATTATAAAGTCTATCTTTGATGATTCTTTCACACACCACAGACAAAATAGATAAAAGAGAAATGGGTCTATATGAGGAGACTTTGGTCTTATCTCCAGATTTCAGAATGGGTATAATATTAGCCTACTTCCAAGAAGAAGGAAATACACCTTCGGCAAAACACCTATTTAAAAGACGAGAAAAAGGGTAAGCCAGTGATTCAGCAGCATTACGTAAAATAATAGCACTAATGTTATCAGAGCCGGGAGAACGATTTAGAGGAAAAGAAGAAAGCAGATATTTTACCTCATCAGATGATGTACTTAATAAAGACAGTGAATGCGAACATACCGGTTAAAGCTGAGGAGGCGGCAAAGGAGGAGACTGGGCACAGAAATTGTTAGAGAAGTATTCATTCAATAAATGTACCCTCTTTTCACCAGCAGCTGTAGCCGAATCGTAAATTAACTCTGTCGGAACACGTGATTGACATCTTCTTGAGTTTATGAGGGACCAAAATCTCTTAAGATTGCTAGATATTTCAGATGTTACCTCGTTAATATAATTTTGATACTTTGCCCTAAGCAATTTCTTGGAATAGCGCCTAATCTGGGAGAAAGAGCTATAAGTATGTGCTTTCGGATGTTGCTTCTAAAACTTTCATGCAAGTTTTTTTTATTTTTCAAAACAGACCGCGCTTCTGTATTAAACCAGGGAGGATATTTAGAGGATCGGAATTTCTTTGTGGAGACAAAGTCTTTATAGGTAGCATGAATTACATCCGTGAACAAATCAATAGTTTCATTTACAGTTAAGTTTTCAAGTATACACCATGGGAAAAGAGAAAGAGCGCGGTTAATATCATTCCAACGAGCTTTTCTCCAAAGCGGAATATGCTGCCTTGGAGTGAAAGGAGGAGCTTTCAACTTTGTTTTGAAAATATTAATCGATAGTTCCGCCTCCAAACTCTCGTGATCAGATGAAAGTAAATTTAGAGGTGAAGTGATAGTACATTTATCACATATGGATAACACATAGTCCAAAATTCTATTGCCCCTTGTATTGTGCATATTGTGTTGGAAAAGTCCAAGACCATGTATAAAATTTTCCATGAACCAAGCTTCATTACTGGCTGTATGAACCCCAGTTTTTATACTTGACCACACAATGTGCATATTAAAATCTCCGAACAATAACGCATCACCCTCTGAAAGTGCAGCTAATGTTGAATCTCTGCAGGCCATTACTAGTTCCCTTGGACTATTTTTATGTGGACGGTAGAAAGAACCAATTAGTATTTTTTTTTTGCTTGCATTAAGACGCACTTCAGCCCAAACAATTTCACAGTTAGTTTTCAGATCTTCTCTCATTGTACTAGGCCACTTAGAGTTAATACACACTGCTACACCACCTGCTCGGCTTCCACGATCACTTCTATATACATTAAAATGCTGGGAAAGAGGTATTTCTGCACTAGATATATTTTCATTTAACAAAGTCTCGCTAAGAATTACACAATCGTAGAGTAGAAACCCTGGTAAATGAATTGCACAATCTAATAATTTGTTGTTTAGAGATTGAATATTTTGGTAATAACATTTAAGAATTAATTCATTACTACGCTGATTGTGAACTGGCCCGGGATTTAAATGCACGTCTCCACACAGTAAAATCATAAATAAGTGTTTGTGCAAGTTTAAGTTTTTCTTCACATTTTTACTCTGTATTTCGTCTTTCGAGAAATTCGTGTTAAGAGCTAGATTGGAAGCATAAATACATGGTATGGTTGTAATTGGGCAGAAGACAAAGATCCTATTGCTGTATAACTGGCTATCGTTGGAGCTAATGTCCAATGACAGAATTTTGCTGTGTATGAGCCCATTCAAGCACAATATGACAAGTAATATTGCTGATGGAAGAATGCACTTTCTGAGAACTTCTGCTTCGTTCATATTGTATCTCTTCATCTTGAGTGAGAGAAAAGTACTAGCCAAGAGCATAACCTTTGACAACTGTTCCAAAAATGATCATTGCATGCACGTTTGAGTTTGACACCTTAATGATACATTCAGTTTTATCTAAATAATGTATTTGCACATACTGAAATATCTGAATAAAAGAATACAGTATATATTTAATCCTATAATATTATATTTTTTATATAAAGTTATCATATATATTCTTATCTAAGAGTACTCTAAAAATTTTTATCTAAAGTCCAATCATATCTTATTTTCTATATAGAAATATTCATATAATCTTTCATTAAACACAGCATTAATCTGAGCACATTGTAATCAAACCCTGGACTCCGCAGTTTAACACATGGGTATGAAAGCGAAGTTTTATAGGATATACATTATGATTTCATGCCAATTGCCATCTGAGATATTCACACAATACAATGAAACCTTGTTTATCCGATCTTGATGGTATCGGATTTATTCCAGAAAAAACAAATTTCCGTTTAAACCACATTTACGATTTTTCATATAATACCTCCAAATAAAGTAAGAAAAGTATTTTATAATTATTATTGAGGTACTGGGTGCCCAGACTGCAAATACAGTACAACACTGCACATTTACACTACGAAGAATTAGATGCTCTCACTTTTATAAGATGCATTTTGAAAATGGCTAATCATTACTTTATTTATTTTCGAAAATCGTTCCGGATAAGCGATGTTTTAGTGTATTACCTTATTGTGCACCACTCCTATCACGCTTACAAGCTGATTTCGTACATACGGTGTAGCGGGTACTTATATTCCAAGATATTTCGTTTTTTTTATTTTCTTTCTACAATTTAATTCAGACAGTTTTACAGCTCTCAGGTACAACTATGGGTGAAGTCTTTTGCATTATTATTACCAACTTCCAAATATCCAATGATATCGACGTATCAAAGCTCATGTGTATCACAATAGATTTTGTCGCATCATTGGGGAGTACGAACAAACGATTCGTCAGTCTTCTGAAAAATGAATAACGCTCTCCTCCTTTCATTCACTATCATTTCTTTAAATCAGATTGGAGATCGAGATAGTAATTTGAAATGCTCTCCTGAAATTTCAGAATACTTGAAAGTGATTGTAAAATAATTTAGTTTCTGACAGCAAAATCGATGAACAAAACGCCTACTGAATGTCTTCTTGAATCAATTTATCTACGCCATATT